>CM035298.1:43226666-43293842 GCA_020226075.1 Hydropotes inermis
AGAGGGACCTGCGCGGCGGCCGCGCCCCGCCCCGCCCGCTGCTGCCGCCTAGCGCGCGCCACCCGCCGGAGCTCGGCCGACCCCTGCCCCGCGCGCAGGAGGGCTCTCTATTCAGAAACGCCCCGGCGTGACACCCACTGGGAGACGTGATCTCCAAGTGCTGTTCCATTTTACTTTGCACAACAAGCCTGTGGCAGCTTGTGTGTGTGTGTGTGTGTGTGTGTGTGTCGCTCAGTCGTGTCCGACTTTGGCGATCCCATGGATTGTAGCCCACCAGGCTCCTCTGTCCGTGGGATTATACTGGCAAGAATACTGGAGTGGGTTGCCTTTTCCTACTCTAGGGCAAGAGGAGGAGGGGTGACGGAGGATGAGATGGTTGGATGACATCACCGACGCAATGGACACGAGTTTGAGCAAACTCGGGGAGACAGTGAAGGACAGGGAAGCCTGGTGTGCTGCCGTAAAAAGGGACAGCTCTAGGGGATCTTCCCCGCCTAGGGATCAAACCTGTGTCTCTTCTGTCTCCTGCATTGGCAGGTGGATTCTTTACCACTAGCGCCACCTGGCAAGCCCTGTTATCTGAACTGTTGATTAAAAAATATTTTCACAACCTGAAACTACAGAGTTATTTTATTTGGTGGTCAAGTTTAGGACTCAGAACCTGGGAGGCAGCATCTCAGTAGCTCTGGGAAAACTGCTCCCAGGAAACAGGAGGGGAAGTCAGGCTACCTACAAGTTTGCAACAAAGGAAGCAGGCAGTCTGAACATCAAAGATCAGGGATCAAGTTAAGGAACTTGGCTTTCTATGTATGAGAAGAAGCAAGCCTCTGTACTCACTGAATTCGTTCCTTTCATATGTACCTCAGCTATCTGGGGCCAATCCTGTTTCATTATTCACCTTGCTTCTTGCATTCTCCCAGCTCCTCAGCAATTGGGGTGGGGGGACCGGGGAGGGGGGCCCACCACATCCACTGGATCACACAGATCACAATTAGTTTTAGGAGCCCTCATTCACCTTTGGAGGCCGGAAATCGCTGATGGCTGTTTCATTTCTTGTTTATTGATATGGCAGGAGATATTTTCATTTCACAGTATGTTGCTCATTAACAGAAAAAAAAATTGCTATGTCAAGGTCATTGTAATGAAGAAGCCTTTCAAAGACCTGATCTCCAGCCCCAACCCAGACCTTCAGCTTCCTCAGGAGAGAATATCTGGAATGGCCCGTCCCCTGCCTGCCACAACGGGTTGCTTGCGGCACTAGCAGGGATGAGTCTGGTTCCCTGAACTCCTGTTGGTTAGCAATGCAACCCCCGGAACCCCCTCCAGAGCTCTGAGACCAAGGAGGAATTTCACTGGGCCACTGCAATCCCACTCTGCCCCCAAACCTATCCGAGTGGCTGTTGCGAGCCTCACGTGACGTGAAGTTGACATTCGGCAATAGTCTAAAAATCAAAATTTTAAATGCACAGTATAAGACAGAAGTCAGGGAATATTGCATTCCTTGTGCCTGTAAATGAAAAGAAAGCAGCATATCTTCAGTACTGTGTGCTCCGTCTCTCAGTCTTGTCCCACTCCTTGCGACTCCATGGACTGTAGCCCTCCAGGCTCCTCTGTCCGAGGGATGCTCCAGGCAGGAATACTGGAGTGGGCTGCCATTTCCTCCTCCAGGGGATCTTCCCTATCAGAAGAGACAAAGACCCCAGCAGGGTGATGGGAGAAGATTATTTGCTAAAACATTAGAAGAACACTTTCCCATTCAGATGACATGACCTATGAGGGATAAAGGCAGTGGCTGGGCAGGGTGTGT
Source organism: Hydropotes inermis (assembly GCA_020226075.1). Taxonomy (NCBI): domain Eukaryota; kingdom Metazoa; phylum Chordata; class Mammalia; order Artiodactyla; family Cervidae; genus Hydropotes; species Hydropotes inermis. Next base: position 43,228,474 of record CM035298.1, read on the forward strand.
AAATGTTGGGTCCAGGCGTGTGTGTGTGTGTGTGTGTGTGTGTGTGTGTGTGTGTGCAAGTGTTGGGTCCAGGCTGTCCCAGCCATCTCAAAGCTGCAATTTTACCCACAGCAGATCCACCCAGTGATAAATTCAAAAATCATAAAGCCTTGCTAACGCATTTCAGTTAAAAGGGTTGAGAACAGAGGTCATTTCATGGTGTTAATAACACTTCTAGGGGTTCTGACAGCAGTGACATTTCAGAGAAAGAAATGCCCAGGCACGCATCAAAGAGATCAACATCTGATACTGTGCATTGTTGGCAACATTCAAAGGCTACTCTTTCAGTCTTTGTTTTCCCTCTGCCGTTTGCATTTTGTGAGCCTGCTTGTTGTCTCTTTAGACTCAGATCTACCTAATTTTGCCTGCTAATAGCTCCTTCGTCATTAAGAGAGCCACAGTAGGGTTATTCAAACACTGGAAATGAAGGACAGTTAAACTCTCTGCTGAAACCTTAGTCTAGCGGGAGGTATAGGGTTACTTCCTTGGTAACACACTCCTCCACCCTGCAGTCAGGTGAAGACGTCTCTGTAGAGACTCCCCATGTGGTTGCAGTAAACCGGGGCTGTGGGCGCAGGTGCTGAGGGAGGACCAGGAGACGCCCCTGAACTCCTGAGCGGGTGTGTCGGGGAGAGCCCACCCTGGAGCAGGGGATCACCCAGTGTCCGGAAGATGCTGAGGACCCCCGGTGTTGCTGGGATCCCTGGGGCATGACCTGCACCCGGCAGCATGCCTGGATGGTTCAAAAAGGCGTGGTACGGGCTGGCTTCTCTGCTCAGCTTCTCCTCCTCCATCCTGATCATCGCTGCCCTGGCGCTGCCCCGCTGGCTGAGTGGGAAAATCCTCTGTCAGACGGGAGTGGACCTTGTCAACGCCACGGATCTAGAGCTGGTCAAATTCATCGGAGACATTTACTACGGACTCTTTCGTGGTTGTAAGGTGCGGCAGTGCGGGCTGGGGGGCCGCCAGTCCCAGTTCACCAGTGAGTATACTGCGGCCACAAGAGCTGCTTCAGAACACTCGTTTGTAAATACTTGTATGGGGTGTGTGCATACGCTCAGTCACCGTGTTGAACTCTGCGACCCCATGGACTCTGGCCCACCCACCAGGCTCCTCTGTCCATGGGATTTTCCAGGCAAGAATACTGGAGTAGGCTTGTCTCTAAATGCAGAATTGAAGAGCTGCTTCAGTCTAAGGCATGATGACAAAATCCACAGTAAGCCAAGGACTTACTCTTGTTCAGCATCAAGAAAAGATCCTTTTTTTAAATAGATATTTGTAGTTTGCCTCTATGAATAATCACTATTAATATATTGAGTGCTTACTTGTGTCAGACATTCTACGAAATGCTTTCCATGGCTTGTCTCTGTTAAGCCTTGTAACAAATTTATAAAGAAGGTGTTATTAACATTCCCATTTTGCAGAGGGTTACACGGAGACTTGGAGAGTTTATTACATAATTTGCCTGAGGCCAACCTTCCAGGAAAGAGTCAGACTTTAGACGCGGGCCACGCAACCGGGGTGTGCTCAGCCAGTCTGGCCTGCGAGTGTAGGCTGCCTGCTGAAATGAAGCTTACACGTCTGTTTATACTAATATAAACACTTCCGATTCAGAGAAAAAGCAAAAGAGCTCTACATCTGAGCACTGGACTGAGCCTACCTGGGTGCAAAGCCCTAACCCATTGTTTCCTGGCAGGGAGAGCTTGGGCACAGCTTCTGTCTGTGAATGTGAGCGGGCACTGACCTGGGCAGGCAGACATCCAGGTCACCTCAGAGCTGCCCTGCTTGTAAACGGAGCAGGAGTCCAAGCCCAGCGTATGAAGGGTCCTCTGGGAAGGAAAAGCCAACACAAAAAGGCCAATTTTCTGCTTGTTCTCAGAGTGAAACAGATCACCAGTGGGAACAGTAGCCTACAAATTCATGATTCATCCACATAATGGAAAATCAAGGGAATAAGGAATTTTATTCCTCATTTGATTTCTATATGTCAGGATTGTAGTGGAGAAGGAAATGATAACCCACTCCAGTACTCTTGCCTGGAAAATTCCATGGATGGAAGAATCTGGTAGGCTACAGTCCATGGGGTCGCAAAGAGTCAGAAAGGACTGAGCGACTTCACTGTCTTTCTTTCTTTAGCCAGAGTATCTTCTGAAACATATAAAGAGAGAAAACTTGAACCACTGACAAATAATACAAATTGGCTTCACTTATATACATGAAGGACATACATATTAAAATTTGTTAGGTCTAGCAATAAAAAAAACTCAGGGAACATTTATATTTACCCAGAAATTAAATTGGACAAGGGATACTGAAAAAATAGCTAGGTCTTTTAAGAATATGAGGGGATAAAATATATCAACAAAGCTGATTGACTTTGTTGTACAGCAGAAACTAACAACCACATTGTAAAGCAACTGTACTCCAATAAAATGTAATAAAAGATTACATAAAAAGCTGAAAACACATTTAACATAAGTAAATAAATATAGCAAAGAAATAGGACAAGCTAAAAGGAAACGATGACAACTGTGTGCAGTACTTGGTTCTGAGCTGGGTCCGTTTACTATAAAGGATGTCACTAGGATAATTGATGGAACTTGAACTGGGCGTCAGGATTACAGCAGTCATACGCCAGTGTTAACCTAATGATTTTGATAGTTGTATCATGGTTGTCAAAGAGAATGCCCTTTTTGAGGAAATTGCCCTTGAAATACTCAGGGTTGAAGGAGCAATGTACCCTCAAATGGTTCAGGGGGAAAAAAAATTATTGGTAGCATTAAGGTTATTTCAAAACCACTTATGCAAAAAAAAATTAAGTGGGAGATGGCACAATTTTTTAAACAGTTGTAGATAATTTGCAAAATTTTTATTCTGTATTGGATATTCTCAGCATCAGAAGTAAGTCTCACTACCTTTAGTAAAAGGTGAAAGATTTATATGATTTGAAAAGAAACCAGCTTATATTTCTCACTACCTTTAGATGTACAGCTCCTAGAGCCAACAATCACCTCCCTGTGTGAGGTACCTAGGGGCTGCATCAGAGCCCACCACCCTCAAGATGGAATCAGGATTTACCTGTTACTATCCATAGAAACTAAAAAAAAAAAATCCTGCTCCTAGGGCCTGTGTGCAGATCAGAATTGGGGGGTGGGTGTGAAAGTGCTTTGTAAACTGGAGTAGGAAGGTTTGGTTAGGTCTCGTAAGACAAACAGCCTCCATTCCCACCTTCATAGGGGTCTCCCCTAGAGCCACCCAGGAAGGTCAATTTCCAAATCAACCATGGAGTAAAGCAAAGAGCTATATGTATATAGGATGGCTTCCCAGGTAGTTCAGCAGTAAAGAATCTGCCTGCCGATGCAGGAGACTCAGGAGACCTTGGGTTCAGTCCTTGGTTAGGGAAGATCCCCTGGAAAAGGAAATGGCAACCCACTCTAGTATTATTCCTTGGGAAATTCCATGGACAGAGGAACCTGGTGGGCTACAGTCCATGAGGTTGCAAAGAATTGGAACAACTGAGCGACTAAACACATATATAAGCACTCCTATATGCAGCACAATCATGATTAAGATCCTTGTTTATACCCAGACTTTCTGAAATAAAAGCAAAACAACCTAATCATTTGAGTGGAAAGAAAGAGACAGAGGCTCATTTAGCTGCATTCACATATTCAGCCATATTGTAGAGTATTTGTGGTCCTGGCATTTGAGGAAAACAGGGATGAACTAAACATAGGCCTGTCTGCCTCCAGAAGCTTTCCATCTGGGAAAGAGAAAGGCAGAAAGTGATTCCTGAGCAGTGACACGTTACTGTCACAAGCTTCCTTCTTAGTTCATTTCCTTCAGCCATTTCTGTGCTGGAGAACAGATCTTACTTATGCCCATCTAACTGATGAGGAAACTGGGGATCAGAGAAACCGATAAGGGAAATAATTTCTGTAAAAGCAGCTGATGTAGTGCTTGAAAGGTAGTATGTGCTTGACCATTTTCAATTTGCTGGGGCCCTCATCATCTCTCACCCTCAAACATTCCGTCCATAGCCAGACCTGGAGCTGACTTCAGATCTCACACTTTGCTTATTTCTGTCTATTTTAGATAACAGTCCTCTCTCAGATGTGTCTTTTGCAAATATTTTCTCCTGTTCAGGGACCGTGTTGTTGTTTTATTGACACTGTCTTTCACAGGGCAGAATTCTTTCCATTTTAATGAAATCTAATGTATCAATCATTTCTTTATTTTTTGCCTTGTTAGGGGTAAAAAAAGACCTCTGGACTTCTCTCAGATATTAAAAATTATATAATACTTAGGTAATTATGTTATTTGAGATGATGATAGGTGGATTAATCACTTCTGGGATTCAAGCAAGGTAGCTTTTATATGTACACAATAAGAATATTTATTCAAATTCAGGACTTGCCTGGTGGTTCAGGAGCTAAGACTCAACATTCCCAATCCAGGGAGCAACTAAAGATGGAGGATCCCACATGCTGAAATGAAGATCTGACACAGCCAATAAATAAATACATTTCTTTTTTAAAAAGGAATATTCAAATTCAAAATAAAGCTTATAGAATTTCAGCTCTGCTAGAACTAAAATTTTACATCTTTGCTTATCCAAGTTATCTGATTTTCCTGCTATGCTGTGTGTGTGTGTGTGTGTGTGTGCGTGTGTGTGTGTGTGTGTGTGTGTGTGTGTGCTAAATCCTTTCAGTCATGTCTGACTCTGCGACACCGTGGACTATAGCCCGCAAGGCTTGTCTGTCCATAGGATTCTCCAGGCAAGAATACTGCTTTGGGTCACCATGCCCTCCTCCAGGGGATCTTCCCAACCCAGAGATCGAACTTGCATCTCTTACATCTCCTGCATTAGCAGGCAGGTTCTTTACCACAAGTGCCACCTGGGAAGCCCCCACATCACTTCATATGCCCCAAAATGCCCTTGCCCATCATAGTAATTGGTTATTTCTCAATTTTTTATTAAATCAAATCTGGAGATGGTTTCATATCATTACATGGATATGATTAATTCTTTTCAAAAGCTATATTGTGTGGATTGTGCTTTAATTAATTAAATCAGTCTCCTACTGATTCATGGGCTTCCCAGGTGGTTCAGTGGTAAAGAATCTGCCTGCCAGTGCAGGAGATGCAGGAGACCTGGGTTCTTTCCCTGTGTTGGGAATATTCCCCTGGAGGAGGAAATGGCAACCCATTGCAGTATTCTTGCATGAGAAATTTCAGGGACAGAGGAGCCTAAGAGTCGACAGAACTCAGTAGAGCACCGATTCGTAGTTTTGTTTCTCTCCAACCTTTTGCTACTTTAATGAATATCTGATATATACACACACACACACATATATACAGCTTTGAGCACATGTGGGAGAGCTTTTCCTAGAAGTGAAATTGCAATGAGACACGCTGCCAAATTTCTCTCAAAGAAAGTTGTATGAATTAATATCACTACCAGGTTTGACAGCATCTCCTTCCCTATACCTTCATTAATACTGTATATTAGTGAACCTTTGATCTTTTCCAATCACATAGGTGATGATTTTCTATTTTAAGTGTTTGGTGAGGATTATTATGCTGGTCATATGTCCTAAGGATTGCGTGAGCAAGCAAGGGGGTAAGGAAACGATTAGGTAATCAGGCACAAGCTACCACGTTTGGAATGAAAAAAAAAACATGCTGAGAGTTTGCAATAAAAAAAAAAAAAAACTAAAGGACACCAAGATATAAGGAATGGAAATGAAAATGAGAATCCCTACAGGGGAAAGTCCCATGGGAAGGAGTTCATGTTCCAGGGTAAACCTTCTCAGGCCGAGGAGATAACCGCATGGAGATAAATACACATAGAAATACAGAACTAAAAGGTAAATTAGATCAGAACTAAACTGTAACTGTGGTGTGTCTGGAAACCTCTGAGTGGAAAGGACAGTTTAAAGGGAGTGAGACCAAAATTCTTATTCTCAGACTTGGCAGACACCAGCCTTCTCTGAATAACACTGGGCAGGTGAACCAGCAAAGGAGCAAGGGGACGAGGTCAGGCAGAAAGTGGAGCCAGGAGAGCTCTGCGTCCTGGATCTCAACTGGGGTGGGAGACGGGCTGGTCAGTTTGGTGCCACGTAGTGAAGCAGGAAGGCGGGAGTGCACAGGATGGCCCCCGGTTAGACCAGGGGGTGTTCAGGAGAAACCTCAGAATAGTTGCAGAGGAAGGGGGTGCCCGGGTGTTTTTATTTATTTATTTATTTTAGCTTTCATCATTTTATTTTTTTTAAGTCTTTACTGAATTTGTTACATCATTGCTTCTGTTTTATGTTTTGTTTTTCTGGACATGAGGCATGTGGGATCTTGGCTCCCCTGGCCAGGCATTGAACCTGCACACCCTGAACTGGAAGGCCAAGTCTTAACCTACTGGACCACCAGGGAGGTCCCCGATTTCACTGTTTTAAATCATTCATATATAATAACTGAAACCAGTGACTCTAAGCTCTATATACCATACAGTATATAGGACTACGGGGCTTCCCTGGTACCTCAGACAGGAAAGAATCTGCCTGCAATGCATGAGACCCGAGTTCAATCCCTGGGTTGGGAAGATCCCCTAGAGAAGGAAATGGCACCCTGCTCCAGTATTCTTGCCTGGGAAATCCCATGCATAGAGGAGCCTGGTGGGCTACAGTCCATGGGGTTGCAGAAGATCTGGAGAAACGACAAGACGCTGACCCTGATGAAAGCTTTGTGATCGGCCTTCTTAGACTGCTTTTTGTGCCAGGCTCCTTTGCTAAAGAGACACCCCCTGAGGCTTGTGTGGATCAACTCACACCAGATCCCAGAGCTGCAAGGCCGATGCAGCTTAAACACGTAGCTGGGGCTTGTTCTGATTTTGCATCCACCCCAAGGAAGCGAAGGTTGCTGGCCAACGGAGAAGGGGTAAATTTATCTGGGAAGACTCTTGCTTTGTGGAAGCTCAGGGCTCACTGCCTTTCCCTCACTCCGCCATGCTAACGCCTTCACGGTAAGCGGTCTGGGCCATGTACCCTCGAGCTGCACTCTGAGGCTGACGTGTTGGCTGTGTCTTATCTCCGCAGTCTTCCCACACCTGGTGAAGGAGCTCAACGCGGGCCTCCACGTCATGGTTCTGCTGCTCCTCTTCTTGGCCTTGGCGCTGGCTCTGGTCAGCATGGGCTTCGCCATTCTCAACATGATCCAAGTTCCATACCGGGCAGTCAACGGCCCTGGGGGCATCTGTCTATGGAATGTTCTTGCAGGTAAGGGAGGCCCCATGGGGAGAGAGATTCCTGCCCATGCCATCAGGAAACTGAGTTCCAAGCAGGTGGGCAGAAGGTGTGAAGGAATGAAAATACCCCACCTCAAGCTTCACTTCCCTGGGTCTGTTACCTTCTTGATGGGCACCAGTGTCCTTCTTACTAAAGTTGAAGAATAGCTGTCATCATGAAGAATCAGGTCTTAGTGTATATGAGAGGCTGAGGACTTGGAGCAGCAAAAAGGTTGAGATGAGAGATAAGGGAAGACAGAGAGATGGGGCCCCCGGGACCAGTGGTAGGGGAGCTCCTGCCATGATGCTGGAGGAACCTCACAAAGAACAGAGAAGGAACCTCGGTGGCACACAGCCCTTATTTTCTGTAACCCTCACAACCTCCCTATGTTTAGTGTTGTTCAGCAGCTAAGTCGTGTCTGACTCTTTGGGACACCAGGGACTGCAGCCTACCAGGCTCCCCTGTCCTTCGCTATCTTCTGAAGTTTGCTCAAATTCATGCCCATTGAGTCCATGGTGCTATCCAACCATCTCATCCTCTGCCACTTCCTTCTCCCCCTGCCTTCAATCTTTCCCATTATTAAGGTCTTTTCCAGTGAGTCACCTCTGCGCATCAGGTGGACAAAGTATTGGAGCTTCAGCATCAGTCCTTCCAATGAATATTCAGGGCTGATTTCCCTTAGGATTGACTAGTTTGATCTCGTTGCAGCCAAGGGACTCTGCCATATTATTAGACCCATAGTTACAAATGAAGAATCTGAAGCTCAGAGACATTAAAAGATGCACTGAAAGGCACATAATCATGAGTAATAGAGGCAAGATTCCAACCCAGGTACAACTGAGTCTAAGCCTTGTCTTTTCATTAATCCATGGTGTCATCTATGACCACCATGTCCTATTTTCCAAGACAAAACCCAAGTTAAAAGATGTGTGTAAGTGTGTGCAGGTGTGTTGATTTAGGAGAGTATCTGGTATATAGAAATTAATTCACCTTTAGTTCAGCACTGAAAAAAATCACCTGTAATGAAGGCAACAATATCCCAAGAATGATTTCAGAAAATCCAGGCCAAATGGTGAAGGTGCCCTGATGTCAATAGCCCCTCACTACCTCACTACCTTATACAGGATGACCAGAAAGTATAAAAACAAGTAATGTTGGTTTTCTCCACTTTAAAAAAAAAAAGAAGAAGGCAAAATTGAAGGCAAAAGGAGGAGACGACAGAGGATGAGATGTTTAGATACCATCACCGACTCAATGGACCTGAATCTGAGCAAACTTCAGGAGATAGTGAAGGACAGAAGAGCCTAGTATGCTGCCCTCCATGGGGTTGCAAAGAGCTGGACATGACTTAGGGACTGAACAACGACAACAATGTTGGTTTATCATGCATTAGAACCTAATGTCAGTAAATCGGTTATTACATACTTGCCTATATTTGCAGACGGTGACCATCCTGTAGAATTTCTTATACACTTGGCTCACTCCCATCTAGACTTGCATATCTCTGCCTGAATCCTCCCAGTGACTGGCATGTAGAAAGTGTTCAATCTCACTCTTAAATAAATGCTTATCTAAGTCAATTTCCTTCCTTCTTGAGGCAGTACTCTCAAGCTCAGAGTATTTTTAAGAAGGCAACTTGACAAAACTTGACTCTCAAAAGGCATAAAAATATGAATAACCTTTGATTAAACAACCCCAAGCAGTCATTTATGCTAAGGAAATAACTGGAAAAGAGCACAAAAATATATATTAAAAGGTGTTTCCTACTGCACTTTATAATATCAAAAATTGGAAGCAATCTAGAAATCCAGAAATTGTCACCCTTAATTAAACTTAATTAAGTGTGTGACTGGAATGAAGCATCACAGACCAATTTAATGTGGTGCTGTAACAGAATATTTAGCAACATGGAAAAAAAAATTCAAGTTAGAAAAAAATCAAGTGTAAAACAGTAGGAGTGCCATAAAACTGGTTCTGTTAAAAAGAGAAATGTAAAGAAATAAACTAAAATGTTCCAAGTGTTTTCATTTGACTTTTAGGGGGAAAAGCAAATTTGTCTTCTTATCTTTATGATGTTTTTGGATGTCCAAGTTTTTTTTTTTCCCAAGGAAAGAATAATAATCTAAAGAAAGAGAATAATAAATGTGTTTTTAAAATATTAATTAAAATCAGGGTAGGAGAAAAGTTGAGCGAAAGAGAGAGAGATGGGGAGAGAGAGAGAAACAGAGAGAACCCGGAAGGTCCAAGTCCAAAGCAACAGGCAGGGAAAGACATAAAGTCTTCCCCTCTCTCCTCTCCTTTCCTCCTTCCCTTATCTTTTCTTATCACTAAGCTTGGAAGGAGGATATTAAAGAGGACAGAACCGTCTAGCCCTCTGTTGACCCTCCAGTCTGCCCCATAAGATGCTCTTGCGTCTTTCCTTATAGCCCTCAGGGTCTGCATACATGGGCTGCATTAGTTAGAGATGGAGCGTATCCAACGTGGCTAAGTGCCCTTCACTGGGTAAAGGAAAATTTAAAGGGCTTGAGATTCAAAGTTGATCTGATAGGAAGCTTATTCCCACACTTCTTGCCCCTCACACAGTGAACTATCTGCCGCTTTTAAAAGCAAATTAAAATTTGTGTCACCCTCAGAATGTTTTAAGGGGCTTCCCTGGTGGCTCAGTGGTAAAAAATCAGCCTGCCAGTGCAGGAGACCTGGGTTTGATCCTCAGGTTGGGAAGATCTCCTGGAAGAAGAAATGGCAATCTGCTCCAGTATTCTTGCCTGGAAAAATCCCATGAACAGAGAAGCCGGACAGGCTACAGTCCATGGGACCGCAGAGAGTCGGACACAGCCAAGAAACTTAAACCCCAAAAGTTTGTTGCTTGTGCCCAGAAAAGCCACCTCACCTCTAGAAGTCAAACTGCAGAAAAAAGGGCTGTGTATGAGGGTCTACTTGATTGGTTTCAGGTGGAGTCGTGGCCTTGGCCATCGCCAGCTTCATGAGCTCGGTAAAATTTCACGACCTGACAGAACGAATCGCCAACTTCCAGGAGAAGCTCTTTCGCTTCGTGGTGGTGGAGGAACAGTACGAGGAATCCTTCTGGATCTGTGTGGCCAGCGCCTCAGCCCACGCCACTAACCTGGTTGTGGTGGCCATCAGTCAGATCCCCCTGCCGGAGATCAAGGCCAAGATCGAAGAGGCCACGGTCACGGCCGAGGACATCTTGTACTAATGACCTGCATCTAAAACCAGTTTTTGGTGTGAGTGGAAACCTCCCTTTTCTTTTTCCAGGTTTCACAGTCCAGAATGTCTGTGTTACCGGCAGAGAGAAGAAGGAAGTGGAAGGAGGGAGTGTAGTATGTGCACCAGAAAAGAAAACTTTCTGAATTTCTAGCATCTCTGTACTTCTTTCTCACTGACCTTGGAGTTAGAGACTCTGCCACTTGCCACCTTTCTGTGATGCTGGATGATTCACTTAATACCTATAAAATGGGAATATTAATGACCTTGCAAGGTTATGAGTTTTTTCTGTTGTTCAGTCACTAAGTCTCGTCTGACCCTTTGCAACCCCATGCACTTCAGCATGCCAGGCTTCCTTGTCCTTCACTGCCTCCTGGAGTTTGCTTAAATTCATGTCCATTGAGTTGGTGATGCATCCACCCATCTCATCCTCTGTTGCCCGCTTCTCCTCCCACCTTCAATCTTTCCCAGCAATCAGTGTCTTTTCCAGTAAGTTGGCTCTTCACATCAGGTGGACAAAGTATTGGAAATTTAACTTCAGCATCAGTCCTTGCAATGAATATTCAGGGTTGATTTCCCTTAGGATTGACTGGTTTGATCTCCTTGTTGTTCAAGGGATTCTCAAAAGTCTTCAACACCACTGTTCGAAAGCATGAATTCTTTGGTATTCAGCCTTCTTTATGGTCCAACTATCACATCTGTACATGACTACTGGAAGAAAAACATACCTTTGACTATGTGGACCTTTGTCAGCAAAGTGATGTTACATGCATGATACTGTTGCCAGCCTTTGCATACTGGCTAGCACCCTGTACATATAAGACACTACACATTCCAGGAAATGTCTAGAGACTCTTGGTATATTTCACTCGATACTAGGAAAGATGCTAAGGGGAAGATGATAATATGCCTGACCTCCAGAGACACCTAGTCGTTGCACAGAACACAGGAATCAGAGAGCAACAATAACGGTAGGAATGAAAATAACCACCCTTCTTTGGGGGCTTGCCTTGTGGCCTAGCTAGTAAAGAATCCACCTGCAATGCAGGAGACCTGGGTTTGATCCCTGGGTTGGGAAGAGCCTCTGGAGAAGGGTAAGTCTACCCACTCCAGTATTCTGGCCTGGAGAATTCCCTGGACTGGCTACAAAGAGTCGGACACAACTGAGCGACTTTCACTTTCACTTTTCACTCTTCTTTGGAGTGGCTACTGCCTACAGTTCTAAAAGTTTTACATAGAGTAAGTCATTAGGTCCTCAGCACAAGTTTGTTGGTATAGTACTACTTAAGTCCCATTTCATAGATGAAGAAACTAAGGCATAAAGAGGTCGGATCACTTGCCAAGGAGGGAAGTCTGAAGCCAAAGGGTACATGCTTAGCCACTTGGCTAATCTGATGTTTGGTGTATAAACAATCACAGGGCAATGTGATCAGTGTTATAACAGCATATGGAGAAAGGACCCAACAAGGAGTTCATGCTTCAGGAGGGGATGCAGTGTGTGTCCCAGAGTTGACACTCAATATGAACTCTGAAAGAAGAGGAGACTTCTTTCAGAAGTGGTAAAGGAAGCAAGGTTGGAGAAGGACTCCAGGTCAAGTCAGTAATGATAAGGAGGCACGGCATATGACATTGCGAGTGTTAAGTATGTTAGCCGCTCAGTCCTATCTGACTCTTTGCAATTCCATGGACTGGATCCCCCCAGGCTCCTCTGTCCATGGTTTTCTCCAGACAAGAATACTGGAGTGGGTTGCTATGCCCTTACAAAGGGCACTTGAAAGTATGTGAATGCCCAGCAGGGTTAGAATATTGCTCTAATGCAGCTGTTGGACAAACCCAGATACTTTGTATTAGGTTTTCCTAAGTGGTGCTATGATGATGGTTAATTTTATGTGTCGACTTGGCTAGGACATGGTACAGAGATATTGAAGAAACACTACTCTAAACACTGTTGTGAAGGTATTTGGTGGGGGGGGGGGGGGGGGGGTTAAACAGTAGATTTTCAGGAAAGCAGATTGCCCACCATAATGTGGGATGGCCTCATCCAATCAGTTGAAGGCCCTAAGAAAGAAACTGACTCCCCCAAGGGAGAGGGAATTCTGCCAGCAAACTTCCACTGGACCCAAATTGCAACTTTTCCCTCGGTCTTCAGACTGCTAGCTTACCCTATAGATTCTGGATTTGCCAGTCTCCACAGTTGTGAGCCAATTCCTTGTAATATTGCTCTCTCACTCTCTCATACACACAGACACACACAAATACATACAGACACACATACAAAGACACACACACATCCTATTGGTTCTGTTTCTTTGGCACATGACTCAAGTATACAACTGTTTGTTGTTGTTCAGTCACTAAGTCATGCCTAACTCTTTGTGACCCCATGAACTGCAGCACACCAGTCTCTTCTGTTCTTCACCATCTCATGGAGTTTGCTCAAACTCATGCCCATTGAGTCAGTGATGCCACCCAACCATCTCATCCTCTGCCACCCCCTTCTGTTGCCTTCAGTCTTTCCCAGCATCAAGATCTTTCCCAAGAGTCAGCTCTTCACATCCAGTGGCCAAAGTATTGGAGCTTCAGCTACAGCAACAGTCCTTCCAATGAGTATTCAGGCTTGGTTTCCTTTAGGGTTGACTGGGTTGATCTCCTTGTAGTCCAAGGGACTCTCAAGAGTCTTCTGCAGCACCCCAATTGCAAAGCATCAGTTCTCTGGCACTCAGCCTTCTTTATGTCCCAACTCTCACATTGTACATGACTACTGGAAAAACACAACTCTGTTAACTCATTTAATTCATTTTCCCACTATGCCAGCTGGGGTGAATCCTTTCCCAACCTTTCTGTCTTTATGCCAGGTAAAAGTTATCCCCCCTGACCCCTGCAGATTAGCTTCCACTAAAATTACACCTGATATGGACTCACCCTACTTCTGTTAACAATGAACCTCAGAAAGTTTCCATGGAATCTCTTCTAATTGCTTGTGATTCCCTCTGTGTCCTGCCCCTTTTAACCCTCTGTCCCCACCCAAGACACAACTTAGCAGACTGTTGTTACTCATCAAATATGCAGAATGGTGCATGATGGAAGGAAGAGAAAATGTGATAGGAGATGCATCCAAAAGATAGAAGCAGGCTGCAGTGATGTCTTGAAAACAGTGGGAAAGTCAATGTTCTATCAAGTTTAACATGAAGTCCTGTGCACAGTTCTTTACAATCAATAACATAAACACAAAATTTGGGCAACAGTTTATATGATAAATATCTGAGGGTCATGGAACATATATATTCATTCATTGAACAAGTGCTGAAGTTTCTGCAAGTAGAGCAGTGAACAGACAAAACTTCCTGCTCCTGCAGAGATTTTGTTCTCTGAGCACCTGTGGTTGGGTGGGTGTTGGTTATTGGTGACTCACTTGTGACAGCTTGTGAGCTCCCAAAAAATGCCAGCCTAAGCCTTAGCTTTCATCCTGATCAGACTCAGTCTGTGCAGACTCTCAGGTGGTGGAAGAGTGAATTTGGTTTTGCTTCTGATAGTCGAATTGCCTTATCAAGATGGCAACCTTGATCAAGATCCATCTGCTCCATGGTGTCAAAGGGCAGGCTTTTGTGTGAGTGTGTATTTTTTCAGTGACAGAATCTACAGCTTTCCAAAAGGTTTCAGAAGTGTCTATAACATGCTAAAATTTTCAAACCCTGGTCCACCAGGCAGCGACCTCCATGCTGCTGGAGATAGTCAGGTTTGGTCTGAAAGGTGTCTCTCAGGAATATCACAGAAGAGCTTCCTATATGGAAGGTACTGAGTTTTGTTAGGAGTGAGGGGAGGAGGAAAGGAGACAATACATGTCTGAACCACAGTGCACTCATATGAGACTCAAAGGTACAGAGAAAGTGTCACTCCTTTATTCTTACCATAGTTAATCTGGTCATTTTCTGAGTTAAGAAAAAAATAATAAATGCTTAATTCAGTTTATTATTTTTCTTGAAGACTTGAATATTACATTTTTTATTTTTTTACTTTTTTAATTAAATTAATTTATTTGTTTTACTTGGAGGCTAATTACTTTACAGTATTGTAGTGGTTTTTGCGATAGATTGACATGAATCAGCCATGGGTATACATCTGTTCCCAATCCTGAAACCCTCCCCACTTCCTCCCCATCCAATCCGTCAGGGTCATCCCAGCGCACCAGCCCTGAGCACCCTTTCTCATGCATTGAACCTGGATTGGCAATCTGTTTCACATATGATAATATACATGTGTCAATGCTAGTCTCTCAATTTATCCCATCCTAGCCTTCTCCCACAGAGTCCAACAGTCTATTTTTTTATCTGGGTCTCTTTTGCTGTCTCACATATAGGGTCATCATTACCATCTTTCTAAAATCCATAAATATGCCTTAATATACTGTATTGGTGTTTTTCTTTCTGGCTAACTTCAATTTGAATAATAGGCTCCAGTTTCATCCACCTCATTAGAACTGATTCAAATGCATTCTTTTTAATAGCTGAGTAATATTCCATTGTGTATATGTACCACAGCTTTCTTATCCATTCGTCTGCTGATGGACATCTAGGTTGCTTCCATGTCCTGGCTATTATAAACAGTGCTGTGATGAACATTGGAGTACACGTGTCTTTTTCAATTCTGGTTTCCTCAGTGTGTATGCCCAGCCGAGGGGTTGCTGGGTCATATGGCAGTTCTATTTCCAGTTTTTAAGGAATCTCCACAGTGTTCTCCATAGTGGCTGTACTAGTTTGCATTCCCACCAACAGTGTAAGAGGGTTGGTTCCCTTTTCTCCACACCCTCTCCGGCATTTATTGTTTGTAGACTTTTTGATAGCAGCCATTATGACCAGCTTGAGATGATACCTCACTGTGGTTTTGATTTGCATTTTCTTCTTTGGAGAAATGTTTGTTTAGTTCTTTCACCCATTTTTTGATTGGGTCGTTTATTTTTCTGGAATTGAACTGCAGGAGCTGCTTGCATATTTTTGAGATTAATTCTTTGTCAGTTGCTTCATTTTCTATTATTTTCTCCCATTCTGAAGGCTGTCTTCACCTTGCTTATAGTTTCCTTCATCGTGCAAAAGCTTTTAAGTTTAATTAGGACCCATTTGTTTATTTTTTGTTTTATTTCCATCACTCTGGGAGGTGGATCACAGAGGATCCCGTTGTGATTTACGTCGGAGAGTGTTTTGCCTATGTTTTTCTCTAGGTGTTTAATAGTTTCTGGTCTTATGTTTGGATCATTAATCCATTTTGAGTTTATTTTTGTGTATGGTGTCAGAAAGTGTTATAGTTTCATTCTTTTGCAAGTAGTTGACCAGTTTTCCCAGCACCACTTGTTAAACAGATTGTCTTTTCTCCATTGTATATTCTTGCCACATTTGTCAAGGATAAGGTGTCCATAGGTGTGTGGATTTATCTCTGGCCTTTCTATTTTGTTCCATTGATCTATATTTCTGTTTTTGTGCCAGTACCATACTGTCTTGATAACTGTGGCTTTGTAGTAGAGTCTGAAGTCAGGCAGGTTGATTCCTCCAGTTCCATTCTTCTTTCTCAAGATTGTTTTGGCTATTTGAGGTTTTTTGTATTGCCATACAAATTGTGAAATTATTTGTTCTAGTTCTCTGAAAAATAGTGTTGGTAGCTTGATAGGGATTGCATTGAATCTATAGATTGTTTTGGGTAATATACTCATTTTCACTATATTGATTCTTCTGATCCATAAGCATGGTATATTTCTCCATCTATTCGTGTCATCTTTGATTTCCTTCATCACTGTTTTATAGTTTTCTATATACAGGTCTTGTGTTTCTTTAGATAGATTTATTCCTAACTATTTTATTATTTTTGTTGCAAATGGTGAATGGAATTGTTTCCTTAACTTCTCTGTCTGTTTTCTCATTGTTAGTGTATAGGAATGCAAGGGATTTCTGTGTGTTAATGTTATATCCTGCAACTTTACTATATTCATTGATTAGCTCTAGTAATTTTCTGATGGAGTCTTTGGGGTTTTCTATGTAGAGGATCATGTCATCTGCAAACAGTGAGAGTTTTACTTCTTCTTTTCCAGTCTGGAATCCTTTTATTTCTTTTTCTTCTCTGACTGCTGTGGCCAAAACTCCCAAAGCTATGTTGAGTAGTAGTGGTGAGAGTGGGCACCCTTGTCTTGTTCCTGACTTTAGGGGAAATGCTTTCAATTTTTCACCACTGAGGATAACATTTGCTGTGGGGTTTTCATATATGGCTTTTACTATGTTGATGTATGTTCCTTCTATGCCTGATTTCTGGAGGGTTTTATCATAAATGGATGTTGAAATTTGTCAAAGGCTTTCTCTGCATCTATTGAGATAATCATATGGTTTTTATCTTTTAATTTGTTAATGTGGTGTATCACAATGATTGATTTGTGAATATTGAAGAATCCTTGCATCCCTAAGATAAAGCCCACTTGGTTATGATGTATGATCTTTTTAATGTTGGATTCTGCTTGCTAGAATTTTGTTAAGGATTTGTGCACCTATGTTCATCAGTGATATTGGCCTGTAATTTTCTTTTCTTTTCTTTTCTTTTTTCATGGCATCTTTGTGTGGTTTTGGTATTAGGGTGATGGTGGCCACATAGAATGAGTTTGGAAGTTTACCTTCCTCTGAAATTTTCTGGAAGAGTTTGAGTAGGGTAAGTGTTAGCTCTTCTCTAAATTTTTGGTAGAATTCATCTGTGAAGGCATCTGGTCCTGGACTTTTTGTTTGTTGAAAGATTTCTGATTATAGTTTTGATTTCCAGGCTTGTGATGGGTCTGTTAAGATTTCCCATTTCTTCCTGGTTCAGTTTTGGAAGGTTATACTTTTCTAAGAATTTGTCCATTTCTTCTAAGTTGTTCATTTTATTGGCATATAGTTGTTGATGGTAGTCTCTTATGATCTTTGTATTTCTGTGTTGTCTGTTGTGATTTCTCCAGTTTCATTTCCAGTTTTGCTGATTTGATTCTTCTCCCTTTTTTCTTGATGAGTCTTGACTAATGGTTTGCTATTTCATTTATCTTCTTAAAAAACCAGCTTTTAGCTTTGTTGATTTTTTCTATTGTCTCCTTTGTTTCTTTTTCATTTATTTCTGCCTTAATTTTTTATGATTTCCTTCCTTCTACTAACCCTGGGGTTCTTCATTTCTTCCTTTTCTAGTTGTTTTGGGTGTAGAGTTGGTTTATTTATTTGATTTTTCTCTTGTTTCTGGTTTCTTATTTGTTTTTCTCTTGTTTTCTTGTATTGCTATAGATCTTCCCCTTAGCAGTGCTTTTATTGAATCCCATAGGTTTGGGGTTGTTGTGTTTTCATTTTCATTCATTTCTATGCATATTTTTATTTTTATTTTTATTTTTTTGTTTCTTCAGTGATCTGTTGGTTATTCACAAAGGTGTTATTTAGCCTCCACATGTTTGCATTTTTAATAGTTTTTTTTTTTTTTTTTTTTTTTTTTACTGTAGTTCGCATCTAATCTTACCACACTGTCATCAGAAAAGATCTTTGGAATGATTTCAATTTTTTTGAATTTACCAAGGCTAGATTTGTGGCCCATGATGCGATCTATCCTGGAGAAGGTTGCATGTGCACTTGAGAAAACAGTAAATTTCATTGTTTTGTGGTGAAATATCCTATAGATATCAATTAGGTCTAACTGGTTCATTGTATCATTTAAAGTTTGTGTTTGCTTGCTAATTTTGTTTAGTTAACCTGCCCATAGGTGTGAGTGGGATATTAAAATCACCCACTATTATTGTGTTACTGTTAATTTCCCCTTTCATACTTGCTAGAGTTTGCCTTACATGTTGTGGTGCTCCTATGTTGGGTACATATATATTCATAACTGTTATATCATCTTCTTGGATTGATCCTTTGATCATTATGTAGTGTCCTTCTTTGTCTTTTTTCACGGCCTTTATTTTAAAGTCTATTTTATCTGATATGAGTGTTGCTACTCCTACTTCCTTTTGGTCTCCATTTGCATGAAATATCTTTCCCAGCCCTTCCATTTCAGTCTGTATGTGTCCCTTGTTTTGAGGTGGGTCTCTTGTAGACAGCATATATAGGGTTTTTTGTATTCACTCAGCCAGTCTTTGTCTTTTGCTTGGGGCATTCAACCCATTTACATTTAAGGTAATTATTGATAAATATGATCCCATTGCCATTTATTTTGTTGTTTTGGGTTTGAGTTTATAAACCTTTTCTGTGTTTCCTGTCTAAGAAGATCCTTTAGCATTTATTGGAGGGTGGTTTCGTGGTGATGAATTCTTTCAGCTTTTGCTTGTCTGTAAAGCTTTTGATTTCTTCTTCATATTTAAATGGGATCCTTGATGGGTACAGTAATCTGGGTTGTAGGTTTTTCTCTTTCATCACTTTAAGTATGTTCTGCCATTCCCTTCTGGCCTCAAGAGTTTCTTTTGAAAGGTCAGCTGTTATCCTTATGGGAATCCCCTTGTGTGTTATTTGTTGTTTTTCCCTTGCTGCTTTTAATATGTTCTTTGTGTTTGATATTGATTAATTTAATTAATATGTGTCTTGTGGTGTTTCACCTTGGGTTTATCCTGTTTGGGACTCTCTGGATTTCTTGGACTTGGGTGATTATTTCCTTCCCCATTTTAGGGAAGTTTTCAACTATTATCTCCTCAAGTATTTTCTCACGGCCTTTCTTTTTGTCTTCTTCTTCTGGGACTCCTATGAGTCAAATGTTGGGGCATTGTCAAATGTTTGACATTGTTCCAGAGGTCTCTGAGGTTGCCCTCATTTCTTTTAATTCTTTTTTTTTCTTTTTTCCCCTATGCTTCATTTATTTCCATCATCCTATCTTCCCCGCACTTATCCTACCTTCTGCCTCAGTTATTCTATTGTTGGTTCCCTCCAGAGTGATTTTGATCTCAGTTATTGCATTATTCATTATTTATTGACTCTTTTCTTTCATTTCTTCTACTTCCGTGTTAAACATTTCTTGCGTCTTCTCAATCCTTGTCTCCATACTATTTATCTGTAATTCCATTTGGTTTTCAAGATTTTGGATCATTTTTACTATCATTATTCTGAATTCTTTTTCAGGTAGACTCCCTATCTCCTCCTCTCTTGTTTGGTTTGGTGGGCATTTATCATGTTCCTTTACCTGCTGAATATTTCTCTGCCTTTTCATCTTGTTTGGATTGCTGTGTTTGGGGTGGCCTTTCTGTATGGTGGAAGTTTGTGGTTCCTCTCTATTGTGGAGGTTCGTCCCTGTGGGTGGGGTTGGACAAGCGGCTTGCCAAGGTTTCCTGGTTAGGGAAGCTTGGGTTGGTCTTCTGGTGGGTGCAGCTGGATCTCTTCTCTCTGGAGTTCAATGAAGTGTCCAGCAGTGAGTTCTGAGGTGTCTATGGGTTTGATGCGACTTTTGGCTGCCTGTATTTTAACGCTCAGGGCTATGTTCCTGCGTTGCTAGAGAATTAGCTTGGTGTGTCTTGCTCTGGAACTGGTTGGCTCTTGGGTGGAGCTTGGTATCAGTGTAGGTTT
Source organism: Hydropotes inermis (assembly GCA_020226075.1). Taxonomy (NCBI): domain Eukaryota; kingdom Metazoa; phylum Chordata; class Mammalia; order Artiodactyla; family Cervidae; genus Hydropotes; species Hydropotes inermis. Next base: position 43,248,545 of record CM035298.1, read on the forward strand.
GGAGGCTTTTGGATGAGCTCTTGTCGATTAATGTTCCCTAGAGTCAGGAGTTTTCTGGTGTTCTCAGGTTTTGGATTTAAGCCTCTTGCCTCTGGCTTTCAGTCTTATTGTTACAGTGGCCTCAAGACTTCTCCATCCATACAGCACCAATAACGAAACATCTAGGTTAATGGTGAAATGATTCTCCACAATGAGGGACACCCAGAGAGGTTCACAGAGTTACACGGAGAAGAGAAGAAGGAGGAGGGAGGTAGAGGTGACCAGGAGGAGAAGAGGGGGAATCAAAAGGGCAGAGAGCAAGCTAGCCAGTAATCAATTCCCTGTGTGTTCTCCACAGTCTGAAACACTCAGAGAGGTTCACAGAGATACATAGAGAAGAGAAGAGGGAGGAAGGAGATAGAGGTGAACAGGAGGAGGGGGGGGGGGGCTCAAAAGGAGAGAGACCAGTCTAGTCTATGATCAGTTCCTTAAGTGGTCTCCACAGCCCAAATACCCAAAGAGACTCACAGAGTTGGGTAGAGAAGAGAAGGGGGAGGGAGGAGATAGAGGTGACCTGGGGGAGAAAAAGGAGCATCAAAAGGGGGAGAGAGCTATCAAGTCAGTAATCACACTCCTGAGTAAAAATGGGTACTGAAGATTGGATTCTTAAAGGTACAAAATTGATAACAAACACCAAAAAGTAAAGATTAAAAATCTAGACTAGAGGTTAGACTCTCAAAAATACAATATTAAAAAACAAAACAAAGTCCAAAAAAGTCCACAAAGTCCAACAAAGTCCACACACACACACACACATATATGTATATATGAAGTTTGCTTTAAAAATAGGGCCTTTTTTGCAAGGTAATACGAGGTTATAAAAGTGAAAATTAAAGAAGTAATAAAGACCTTAAAAATTAAAAAAATTTAAAAATGATAATAGTAAAATATATCTAGGAATGTCTCTGGAGCTGTTGAGGGCAGTGTGGGGTCAGTTCAGTTTCAGATAGTTCCTTGTTCCAGCTTACACTTTTTCTCAAGGTCCATAGCCCCCTTCCAATGTAGTCAGTGCTAACTACAGGGTTTTAATCTGTTGCACCTGTCACTTCCAAAGTGGTTCCCTCTTCTTTGTTTATTTTGGCTTCCTCTGTTTGCAAGTCTCTTCAGTGCCTAATTTCCGCCCTGACACAAGGGGGCGAAGGTGGCCACTTATTCAGGCTCAGTTCAGTCGTGCTGTGGGAGGGAGGGCCCTGCAGACACATATCAGTGGGGTGTGTGGGGAGCGCTCGCAGTGCCTGGGCCACTCTGGGTTTGCCCAGCTCACGGTGTGTGTGCTTTCCTGGTCTACACTGCTCAGGCTCCAGGTTGCTCTGCAGGGGAAATGTCTAAAGCGGGCCCTGGGTGGCATGCACTTCCCAGGTCTAAGCCGCTCAGGTTCAGGTTCTCGCGTACCCCACAAAGGCACAGACTCGGCTGGGCCTGCGTTTTATGCCCTGCCCAGGTCTGAGCAGCTCCGGCGGCCAGGTGCTTGCCGAGCATGCTCCCAGGCGGGCGGTGCGTCTTTTCACCTCCCTGGTCCTATTCGCCTGGTTTCCTGGGCGCGCAGCGGGAGCACCATGTCATGTGTGTGGTGTGTCTCCTCTGTGGGGCTGATCTCGGGGCGCGACCCTCCCGGTGGATGTCAACCGTCTAGGATCCCGGAAAGACTTGGTTAGCAACCGGGAGCCTGCTCACGGTTTGGTGGAGGACGCGTGTCTGGGGCCGAGCCTGCCCCTGCCTTCCGGCTCTGGCTGCGGCCCGCCTGCCTCTCTGCTCTCTTCTGGCATTCTCTCATTCTCTCAATCCTTTGTTCTGTGAGTGCGCCAGGCTGTGCCCTAGAGCGTTTGTGGGAAAGTTCTCTCGCTCTGTCTTTCTTTTTTCCCTCTCCGGCTATCCCACAGTTTGGGTTGCTATCTCACACTAACTCCCTCAGATTGTCCTCAGGGCATTCAGGCCCAGTCCTTACCCTAAGCAATGCAGCCCGCGCCTCCCTGATTAGCCCCCGCTCCTTTCCGGTGGATGCCAGCGTCTGGGTCACTTCTCCCCTGGGAGTTGTGATTAGGTATGTCATCTGTGGGTTGTTTTTTTTTTTTTTCTTTCCCTCCTGGTTACGTTGCCTTCTGAGATTCCAAAAACTCCCCACAGACCTGCGGGTGAGAGGGTTTCCTGGTGTTTGGAAACTGCTCTTCCTTCATGACTCCCTCCCCGGGATGGGTCTCAGCCCCTAACTTTTTGTCTCTCTTTTTATCTTTTATATCTTCTCCTACCTCCTTTGGAACACAATGGGCTGCCTTTCTGAGTGCCTGGTGTCGTCCGCCAGCGTTCAGAAGTTGTTATGTGGAATTTAATGATCTTTCGATGAATTTGTCGGGGGGGGGGGGGTTCTCCCCATCCTATTCCTCCACCATCTTAGGGCTGCCTCCCTAATTCGGTTTAAACGTAACCCGATCTGACTGCTTATGTGAGTGTGCCCGTGTGCTCAGTTTCTCCATTCTTGTCCGACTCTTTGTGGCCCCATGGACTGTAGCCCGCCAGGCTCCTCTGTCCCTGGGGTTCTCCGGGCAAGAATACGGGAGTGAGTTTCCATTTCCTTCTCCAGGGGATCTTCCCAACGCAGGGATTGAACCTGTGTCTCCTCCACCTTCTGCATCTCAGGCAGATTCTTTACTGCCGAGCAACCGGGGAACCCCCTGGTTACTTAGGGGTAATGCTGAGCCTCTCTTGGGTAAAGTGACTGACTCCTCAGATAACCTCTCTGCCCCTGCATCGCCCCTGAAGGTCCTGGGGTTATGGGATGGAAGTCAGGCACACACAACTCCTGATCTTTGGGACTCATTCCCTGGTGTCCTGTGGTTCTGTGGGGCTGAGGCATTGGCTGGGCTCACTGGGCTTCTGTCCCTCTAGATGCTTGCTCTGCCAGCCTTCCCAGGACAGCCTGAGGGTGGAATAATACATGAAACATTCTTCCCGCTGGTCAGAGCCCAGTCACTGCCTGGAGGACTTGTCCTCATCTTCGATCCTACAAGCTGCAGTCCCCTGAGTGACCACCGAGTCCAACCTCCAGCTCACCCATCCTCTGGTCCATACCAAGCTCCACTGCAGAGCCACCCACCTGCTTCAGCAGCAGCCTAGGAGCCCCACCTGGTGTCCATACAGCATCCTACCCCAGGGTACCTGGTGACACTACTCCATCCACTCCAACGAAGTAACTAAGGTGGTTCGCAGGCTCTTATTTCCCCCCAAACAGCAGACTTGAGAAGTCCCCTGCTGCTAATATGACCTAGTTTAAATATGAAATAAACTTCATTCAAAAAATTAACTCTGCAGAATATTCACCACTGTTAAACTTAGGAGGTGGGTATTTCTCATATAAGATCATCCCTGGTGGCTCAGTGGTAAAGAATCCACCTATGATGCAGGAGACACTGGTTTGATCCTTAAGTCAGAAGGATCCCCCTGGAAAAGGAAATGTCAACTCACTCCAGTATTCTTGCCTGGAGAATCCCATAGACAGAGGAGCTTGGAGTCCCAAAGAGTTGGACACAGTGACTAAACAACAACAGTAATTCATTATTGTTCTACCTTTCTTCATGTTTAAAAATTTTAATAAAGAAGAAAGAAAAAATTTAATAAATAAAAAAGCACACACGTGAAATTTAAGTCTTTGTTTTTCAAAATTACCAGAAAGATTCGTGAGTATACAGGCAGTATAAAGTAAAACCTCAGACTCTGAGCCTATTAAGATGGTTATATTTTTTCACACCTAGGAAAAAAATTCACCAAAGTCACTTAATGCTTCAAGGAGGCTCAACAGTGCCTGTAGGCCAAACAGGGAAAACCTTTTAATCTGTCTGGGGTGAGGCCTGACCATTTCCAAATTTCTATTCCCTCATTTCTAAAATGAGGAACTTGTACTACATGATAATGAGCACCATCTAGCAAGAGTCAGGCACCTGACATGTTTTCTTCCTAATTTTGAGCACAGTTATTGAAGATATGGGGTTTCCCAGGTGGCTCAGCAGTAAAGAATCTGCCTGACGATGCAGGAAGATGCAAGAGATGTGGGTTCGACCCCTGGGTCAGTAAGATCTCCTGGAGGAGGAAATTTCCATTTCCCCCACTCCAGTATTCTTGCCCGAGAAATCTCATAGACAGAAGAGCCTGGCAGGCTACAGTCCATGGGGTTGCAAAGAGTTGGACACGACTGAGCGCGCGCACACACACACACACACACACACACACACACTGAAGACAGATATTAATATCTGCATCTTTAGATGGGCAGTTTTAGGTTCAGAGAGATAAGTGATTTGCTCAGGCCATATTAATCATCAACCATGGAGAAGGGATTCGGCCACCATCCATGCAATGTCAAAGTCACCATTTTCCCACTGCAGGATTGTACTTCTTGTGAGACTTCTAGGGCTCCTTCCCAGGACTCCCACAGATGGCTGTGCAGGTTGAACCTCATCTACGGGAGAACCGCTCACATCTATCCCATCCTCCACTGGCCTGTTGTGGCCTGAACCCTGCAGATGCTTCCAGAGAAAATTCTTTTTCCTCCTGCTCCCCGAGGTGGCTGACAGGCTCACAGCACCTCAACCCAGTCCATGCACAATCAAACTGTTAGTCATAATATTGTTCTATGACATTGGTTGTCAAGGTTACAGTCTATGATCTACATCCTTGTAGTCAGTAGTTTTTTTTCTAGTGGTGGTGATGGTGGTGTTCAATTGCTAGGTCGTGTCTAACTCTGTGACCCTATGGACTGTAGTACCCCAGGCTTCCCTGTCCTTCACCATCGCCCTGAGTTTGCTCAAATTCATGCCCATTGAGTTGGTGATACCATCCAACCATCTCATCTTCTGCCCTTCTCCCTTTGCCCTCAATCTTTCCCTGCACCAGGAAAACTCATTTTCCACTGAGTTAGCTCTTCACATCAGGTGGCCAAAGTATTGGAGCTTCAGCTTCAGCATCAGTCCTTTCAATGGATATTCAAGGTTGATTTCTTTTCGGATTGACTGGTTTGATCTCTTTGCAGTCCAAGGGACTCTCAAGAGTCTTCTCCAACACCGCAGTTCAAAAGCATCAATTCTTCAGTGCTCAGCCTTCTTTACGTTCCAACTCCCACATCCATACATGACTATTGGAGAAACAATAGCTTTGACTAAACGATGCACATCATGAAATATCCTTCCTGCCCCTGTCATCTGTGCTCCACCTTTGTGGGGATTTTGTGAGTTTCTTTCTGCTGTTTCCAAGTTCTAGCACAAGCAGCTGCCTGATAAACACTAAATACACTATTAAGTAAGTTATTGTACAACTCAGATTTGTCCCTGAATGTCTGTACTGTGATGGGTTAAATTGTGTCCTGTCCCAAATTCAGATATTAAATTTCCAACCCCCACTGACCATGTTGGAAAATAAAGTCTTTGCAGATTTAATTCTTTAATCGAGGTCTTGAGAGTGAGTCCCTAATCCAGTTTGACTGATATCATTACAAGGAGTGGAAATTTAGACACAGGTCTTGGGAAGATGAAGGCACAGACCAAGTGATGCTTCTACAACACAATGAAGTGCGAAGATGGCCTGTTCATCTCCAGAAGCTGGGACAGAGGTGTGGGACACATTATCCCACACAGACTCAGAAGGCAGCTGCCCTGCTAACACTTTGATCTGGCCTTTTCTATGGCTTAGCCCACCCAGTTTGTGGCTCTCTTTTATAGTAACCACAGGAAACCACTACATGAATATCCGTTGACTGGTTGATTGATCTCCAGGTCAGGTATAACTTGCACACAATTGAAAATATTAAAATGTTATCATATGTTCTATCATCATTAAACATGTATTGTGTAGGAACCCTGGCAATAAAGAGCTAGTGAAGCACTGATACGAAATTACATATAGTGGCTACCCTACATGGTGGGGTGTGTGAGATCCTGATGCAGTGTGATGTGGGATCAGAGAAGGCTTCTAACGTATTAGAAAATTTACCAATTCTGGACATTCTTCTAAACATGATTGCAGAGTACGCATCTTTCAAGTCTGCCTTTCTTCACTATGTACAATGTTAGGAGATTCTTTTTTCTTTTTATTATGGTGTAATGTTATGATCAACCTAGACAGCATATTAAAAAGCAGAGACATTACTTTGCCAACAAAGGTCCGTCTAGTCAAAGCTTTGGTTTTCCAGCAGTCATGTATGGATGTAGGAGTTGGACTATAAAGAAAGGTGAATGCTGAAGAAATTATGCCTTTGAACTGGTGTTGGAGAAGACTCTTGAGAGTCCCTTGGACTACAAGGAAATCCAACCAGTCCATCTTAAAGGAAATCAGTCCTGAATATCCATTGGAAGAACTGATGTTTAAGTTGAAACTCCAATACTTTGGCCACCTGATGCGAAGAGCTGACTCATTTGAAAAGACCTTGATGCTGGGAAAGATTGAAGGAAGGAGGAGAGGGGTATGACAGAGGATGAAATAGTTGGATGGCATCACGGACTTGATGGACATGAGTTTGGGTAAGGTCCGGGAGTTGGTGATGGACAGGGAGGCCTGGCGTGCTGCAGTCCATGGGATCACAAAGGGTTGGACACGACTGAGTGACTGAACTGAAAGGTGGAGTAATATTCTACTGTGTACATGAGGAAAGTTGTTCAGTGTCTAGGTGTCTTAGACGGGCACTTGAGTTGTGTCGACCTTTGGTCATTGAGAATAATGCTGATGTGAATATGCATGAAATAGCTCCTGGTGGTTGAGCGTTTTAATCCTTTGGGCACACTCCTGGGAGAGGAAGTTGCACTTTTCTTATCATTAATAATTCTTATACTAAATGTCCTCCATTTCACATGCTGTGTGGTTTCCTTTCATCTTTTGGTGGCCTGAGCTTCGGGCCTTCTTGCTAGACAGGTGTCCCCTGGGGCAGGGGAGGAGTCTGGGGGTGGACTCCCAGCTTGATCCACGTACCTGCCTGCATGGCAGCTCCCTTCACTGCACAGCAGGCAGAGCCAGGCCCTTGCAAGAGTGTCGCCACCCTGGGGTGGGTGCCCAGCATGCAGCAGTGGACCGCCTGAGATCTGGCAGGATGCAGGCTGTATTCTGGTATCCCTGGGGGTTATTCTGGCTTTGGGAGAACTTCCTGGCTTTGACTCTTGCAGGCGAAGCAGGAGTGTGAGCATGTGTGAAGCTGCCGTCTGTGACGGGAGAGGAGAGAGAGGGCCGGCTCCAGGGGGCAGGGGAAGACACAGGTCCTTAATGCGGTTTTATTTAAGAACTCAGGACACCCCCATCCAGCCATTTCCTGCCGGTAGCCCACCAGCTTAGCAGCTGTTCCCCTCATCCCTCTAGGTTGCTTTTTTGTGTCCTGGGACCAAGAATCTGCCAATGCCAAGGGCTCACCACTCTTGAAATTGAATGAAGAACGTCCGGATCTCCTTTGGGTAGATGGTGATGTTGGGGCCTCCCAGGGGTGGTAAGGGACGACTGAATTTGCCTGGGAGTAGAGAGGGTCTGTCCAGCACGGCCCCTGGACCACCTGCTTCCCGAGGCCCCCTCCTCCCAGCATCCCCCTCACAACACAGCTCCTGCTGCGTCTGTGGCTCCCACTGTGATCACAGCCCTCAGCTGCCCCCTCTTGATAGGACTCCACTGCCGGGGAGGCCTCTTTCATATCTGGCCTCCCCTGAGGGCACAGCACAGTCAAGGCATGTATCTCCCTGGCCTCCTATCTCCATGGGTTGTGGCACCATATATATGCCTAAGAGTAATCTTCTCACTGAGGCCATGAGGGGGCCCTGCCCTTGATCTCAATGGGCTCTCCTTAGACACACCCTGGGGTTTAGGCTTTAGGCTTGGGATGAAAGTTGTTCATCCATTCATCCACACATGCAACCATCCATCCATCCACCCCTGAATCCAATTCCTCCACCCATCCATTGTTGTCACTCCATCCAACCTCCAGTCATCCATCAAACATCCAACTTCTTTCCATCTGTCCTCTCATCCATCCACCCATGCATACATCATCCATCCATGTTCCTTTCTTCCTTCCATTCATCTTTCATCCATCCATTATCCAACCATGTATCTTCCTGCATCCATACTTTCCTTCCTTCCTTCCTTTTTTGCCAATTAAATACCCTTCATTCCATCAGTCTATAATGCATTGGCTAGGTGTCTACCAAAATCACTGCAGATGGTGACTGCAGCCATGAAATTAAAAGACACTTGCTCCTTAAAAGAAAAGCTATGACCAACATAGACAGCACACTAAAAATCAGAGGCATTACTTTGTCAACAAAGGTCCATCTAGTCAAGGCTATGGTTTTTCCAGTGGTCATGTATGGATGTGAGAGCTGGACTATAAAGAAAGCTGAGTGATGAAGAACTGATGCTTTTGAACTGTGGTGTTGGAGAAGACTCTTGAGAGTCCCTTGGACTGCAAGGAGATCAAACCAGTCAATCCTAAAGAAACTGGAAGTCCTGAATATTCATTGGAAGGACTGATGTTGAAGTTGAAACTCCAATACTTTGGTCACCTGATGTGAAGAACTGACTTATTTGAAAAGACCCTGATGCTGGGAAAGATTGAAGGCAGGAGGAGAAGGGGACAGCAGAGGATGAGATGGTTTGATGGCATCACTGACTCAATGGACATGAGTTTGAGTAAACTCTGGGAGTTGGTGATGGACAGAGAAGCCTGGCATGCTGCAGTCCATGGGTTTGCAAAGAGTCAGACATGACTGAGTGACTGAACTGAACTGCAGTGTTTACCTACATACCTGGACTATGCTGTGTGCAGTAGATAAAGAAGAGGTAAACAGGTCAGAGCCAACTGACAAGGAAGGAGGAGCAGAGGAGGCACCTGACCCAGACATGAACCCGAGGGAGCCTGGCTAGGAGCTGGTCCAGATGAAGGTCAAAGGCAAACCAGGTGGAGGGGGGAGCACTGGTAAACGCTGGGAGGCAAGAAGTAGCCTGGGGTTCACAGGAGTAAATGTCAGGTGTGCAGACACTGCATGCCATGGAGGGCATCACAACCCCTCAGGGTACACATGCAAATCTTGGGTTCATCTGGACATGGGTGGGGGTGTGGTCTTGAACACACACGTGCACACACATTCACACAGCCACACACACATGGACACACACAGTCTGTGTGGAGCCCTGGCAGATGGAAACTGAACTGAAACTTAGAGTCTACAAACTTCTTTGGTTGATGCAAGAAGGCTGAGACCCAGAGAGGGAGGAGGGCCAGCTCCAGGTCACACAGGCCTCGGGGGCAGAGCTGGGGTCTGGCTGGGACTGAGGCTGGGACCCAGGGCGGGGCCAGGGCCAGGGCATCCGAACCTCTGTGGCGGTGAGGGTCCCGCGTGCTCCAGGTCCAGCGATGCATCTCACTCATGCCCCAGGTCCCTGTGAGCGAGCGCTCCTCCACGGACACCACGGAGCCCAGTCCCCGCAGCACAGACTGCAGGACAGAGCAAGGGAGCGGTGAGCACCCGGACCCAGACCTGAGCAGAGAGCCCCATGCGGCAGGGCGGCCGCACCAGGGCCCAGGGCCCAGCATCCCCCATATTCATTGCAGGGCAAGGCCCTGCGGGAGGAGGGGCAGCCCCATTTTACAGGTGAGGACCTGAGGCCGGGGGCAGCTGACCCCCCAGTGCTGGCTGATCAGCACGCCCAGCAGGTGGTGGGCACGTTGAGCCACTCCAGCATCAAGTGCCTGTCTCTCCTCGATTCTCCCAGGAACTGTGGTGGTCCTGGGATGATGTCAGTTATGTTCTGCATCCCCTTTTCCCGAATGAGCATCAAACCAGCCTCCAGGCTGAGAGGGGAGGTGGGTGAACACTCTTCCTGGGAAGGAAGGACAGGCGGCTGCCCCAAGGGCGGGGTTGTTCTGCAGGAGCTTCCCTGAGCTGGTGGAGGGGAAGGCGTGGAGGAGAGGCTCCCTGTGCTGCTCCCATATACCCTCTGCCTTTATATCTGCTCCTGAGGGCTGTGCCAACATGGGAGGGCAGAGGTCGGGGTTGGGACACTGATACCCATCAGGTGTATTGGGTGCCAGGCACCTGTGTGCACAGTCCCACCGCAGCCTCTCAGCATCCCTGTGGGCAAAGACTCTCCTCCCCATTTACAGGTGAGGGGACTGAGGCCCAGAACCCAGGGGCCCACGAAGCCCAGAGGAGGCACCCAGACTCGCCCCTGGACTGTGGGACTCTGATCACCCACTAGGGAGTCTGTGCAAGAATCTGTTTGCTTTCTTATTATGCATGTAACTTCTGTGTTATGTAAGAAGATGTGCTACAAGAAAAAATGATAAATAAAATACATGTGTGTTACATGATGGTAAATTCAGAAGACCATCGTGACGGAGGGCGAGGAACCCCCAGGTTCCTTTGTGAGACCACTGTGATGTTGTATTTGCCAGGTGCCATCTGAGTCTGGGTAGTCACACCAGGGTTTGTCTCCCGAGGGTGTGTCCTCCTGGGGGGCCTGACTCTGTGATGTCGGAGCAGAACACGGGAGGGCAGGTTACCTGCAGGTTCACCGTCACAGGCTGAGATAGCACAGGGTCCTGGTCCACCTCATACAGGTGCTGGAGCCGCAGCAGGACACGGCGGAGGTCTGCCTTGGCCTTGCGGTTTCGGTCTTAGGGACAGAAGGAAGGTGGCCGTGAGGACAACAGTCTCTGCCTGGCACTTTACACTCTCACCTCCATTTCACATCTTCAACCTCCCTCGGAGGCAGCTAACACAGCCCCACTTTGCAGATGAGCCAAACAAGGCTCAGAGAGGGGCGAGCACGTGCCCAGATACACACAGCTGGTGTGCATCAAGAAGGAGCGGGGAGGATTCCCACCCAGGTGCAGCCAGAGTGACGGCCTCCCACCGCCCACACCGGGCTGTTCCAGCCTTCTGAATGTCTCCGTTCTTGTTCACTGAGGTGAGGTCCTCACTGGGCCTGTCCCTCCAGCCTCCTGTTCCCTGGAAGGCTCTCTCTGCCCCAGCCCCTGTGAAGCGGGTGTGGCCTTGTAACCCTGAGGATGAGGCACCATCACCAACGTGACTGTACAGCCACTGCTGTGTCAGTCTGCCACTGAGACCGAGGAGATGTGTTGTAACACAGCTCCCACCTGCTGGTCCTTTGAGACCCAGTGAGAAGGGCCATCCTGCCGATCCCCCGAACATGGGGACAAAATGACCTGTGCTGTGGGAGGACAGGGATGCTGTGGGCTCCTCATTACTTTGCATAAGAAGTCTGCAATGTCTCTTGTCTTAGTGCCGAGGTTAGGGACTGGAGCTCTAGAATCAGGGAAGGACTTCCCGGTGCAGAACATGAAGTTGATGAGGATAATGGTGATGAAGGTGGTGGAGACGATAATGATAACGATGGCAATGATCAAGCTGGTGGTGATTCCTTGAGGTTTCAAGCATCATGAGAGGCAGCAGGCCTCACAGCATCCCTTGTGGCTGTGGCTCCCCTGGCTCAGTCTATTCCAATCTCTCTCTAATAGGATGGTCTTGACCAGCCCAGCCACTTTTGTCTACAGAGTTGAGCCACACTCAGCAACAGCCCTCTATCAGGGACAAAGATGACCTTTGGCCTCTGCCTCTTTTTCCTCCTTCTTCCCATTCCACAGACACTTATGCTAGAGGGTGACAGCCCTTGGTGGGTCTCTGAGAGCAGGAGGGTGACTGAGGCATAGTGAGCCCTGCCGTTGAGATACACGGAGTGTAACAGAGCAGGTAGGGTGGAGCAGACGCCTTGGTGATATGACTAATGGGTTCCTGGCAATTGTTTCCTCCTCCAGGAAGCCCTCCCTGATCACCTGCTGGGGGCTTCCCTCTGTACACAGTCACTGCATCCGATGTTATCCAGACCCACCTTGTTCCTGCTTGCTGAGTGACCTGCCTCCCTGAGGGCCTCAGATCCCTCATTGGGCAGATAAGGGAACCAGGTGACCTCACAGAGCCTGGACGACTCTGAGGAGAGCCCCTCTGTCCAGTGATGGGCTGGGAGACCAGGCTGGCATGTGGAGGCAGGAATGAGTCTGGACACCTGGACACCTGCCTCACCTTTCTGGAGAGTCTGCAGGTGCTCTTTGTGGCTTGAGCTGTACTTCCAGCCAGGGATGCTGAGGATCTGCAGGTGGATGCTTGGGGGAAGCGTCACAGCCTCTTGCTGCCTAGAGCCTGAGCCACGCCGGGCAGTCTCTGCAAGGCAGATGGACAACAAGGAGAGGCTTTGGGCCAAACTCTCCTCCTGACACTCACAGCTCGCCACACTAAGTCCCCCAATTCATCTGATCTCACTCCCTCCCACGTGTGGTCCACAGGGCAGGCAGCCTGAAGCACCTGTTCATGCCAAAGCCCCAGCCTGCCTTGAATCTCTAGTCCAGCCGGTTCAAACTGAAGACCGGGAGATGGGGCCAGAGAGAAGACGCCATTTCCTCCAGAACTTTTAGGGAGTTCACACAGAGACCTGCTCTGTGAACAAGGTCTCAGACGCCAGCTCCCGTGCTGATCTATCGCTGCCTCTGCCCAGAGGGACTCAGCCCTCCTCTTCCAGGAGACTCTCTGGGCTCCAGCTGGAGCCGCCATCTCTTCACAACTCCCAGGCCTCAGTGATTGGTCAGGCTTGGGTCACGAGATTTGATCAGGGCCAATCAGAACCTTTCCCTGGGATCTTGGCTCTTGAAACAGGAGTCTCAAGACTCCTTCCCTGGGGCTTCCTTGGTGGCTTAGATGGTAAAGAAACTGCCTGGAATGCAGGAGAGCCAGCTTTGATCCCTGGATCAGGAAGATCCCTGGAGGAGGAAATGGCAACCCATTCCAGTATTCTTGCCTGGAGAATTCCTTGGACAGAGGAGCCTGGTGGGCTACAGTCTGTGGGGTCACAAAGAGTCAGACACGACTTAGTGACTAACACACACATGTGCGTGCACGCACACACACACACACACACAGAGCTATATGACCTTAAACGAGTCATTGAACCCTCTTTGCACCTCAGGTTGCCCACATTTAAAATGAGAGGCCTGGATCTGAGGCATCTGGTCACTTCCTATCCTGAAGTAGGCCAGATCCCTGCAGGCACCAGCTCAGCCGCATCCCTAGACAGGGCGGCTCACCCGGGGGCAGTGATGACAGGTGCACTGAAAGGACCCCCCACCTCACCATTCATCTCTCTGAGCATCACGACGGGCCGGTGCTGCAGCGCCAGCCCACTCCTCTGGCGCAGGCCACTGGTGAGGGTCCAGGGTCCCAGCAGGAGCCAGAGCACCGGGTGGACGACCGAGGAGTCGTTCAGTGTGAGGTCGTTGTCCAGGGCCCACTTGTCATTGTTCCACAGCCGCCGGTGGAGCATGACCTGCAGGGGACAACTGCCTGACCGGGTCTGCCTGGACCATGGGCTGCTTGTGAGTGACCAGAGGGGCCTCCTACCTCCACCTGCCCGTTCCCTTGGCTGGAGACGCCGTGCGCCTGCTCGGACAGCAGCACCAGCCTGCTTCGTCTGTCCTGGATGAAGGCCGACTGCACCATGGGGTAGTAATTCTGTGGACAGAAACATTGTCAGCCTGGTGGAGGGGGCAGTGGGCCAGGTCAGCCAGCAGGCCTGGGGTCTCCCTCTGGCCCCAGGCGGCCCCTGCATGGGCGCAGCAGCAGCCGAGGGTAGACAGGGGGAGGGGCTCTGATTTGTGAGATGGATGCACTGGGATTCAAAGCCAGCTCCACTGCCTCCTGACCTTATGCCCTGGGGGACCCAGCCCGCCTGAGCCTCAGTTTCCCCATCTGTAAAATGTGCCCAAAAGGTCCCCCTGCTGCAGGGAGATAATGAGGCATCTATGCCAGTCCAGCCTGAGATGGCCCCCAGCCAGGGGTTCTCAAATAGAAAGGGGCTGGTGTCTGGGCTGGAAAGCACTCACACAGCCCTGCCCTTTGCTCTGTTGGAGCAAGATGTCCTGGGCTGATGGTCCTGGACCTTCTGGTGCCCAAACCATGGTGGGTGAGGACCAGCCACAGAGGTGAAGGGACAGAAGCTCACGGAAGACAGAGGAGGGAGGGATCAAACCCCCTCTCAGGGCCCCGGTTTAAGGAGAGACAACTAATAAGGACGGAGGCTCAGGAGGTCCCCAGCACAATGATGCTTCTGGATCATCCCAGCCCTCAGCACAGCTCTGGGGGAGGTCACTCACTTCCCAGGAGAGAACCGAGGCCCAGAGACATCCAGGGACTCGCCTAAGGTCATGCTGCTGGAGGGAGAGGCCCTGGGAGCTGATTGATTTTGGAGTTCAGCCCCTGCTCAGCTCTCCCTGGAAGACAGGCTATGGCTAAGCTCAGAGCAGCCAAGGAGGGTCATACCCCGTTCAGGCCTAGACAGGTATCATCCGATTAATCCTCAAGTAACCCCCAGTGGGTCATCCATTGACTGAGGAGGATCCGCGGTGCACACAGACCTCAGGGACACGCCTTACACATGGTGACCCCAGACTCTGAGACCAGGTCTGAACACGCCTGGGCCACAGGCCCGAGGGGCAGACACCCTAGGGGAGATGTGCTGGAGCTTAAGGGATCTCTCCTGTCTTCTGGAAACCTGCCATCAAGACTGTATCTCTGGCTGCCATGCCCCCAGGACAGCTCAGGGTGTACCTGAGCGATGATGTTGTTCGTGTAGTTCCTGTAGGGCCTGCGCTGCATCTGGTAGCCATTGTTGTCCGAGTAGAGGACCTGTCCCGTGTTCAGGTCGGTGCTTGTCCTCAGGATGGCCTCACGGTTCAGCTCCAAGGGGCCCACCCGGTATTCCTGCTCTATGCGATGGCAGAGCAGCTCCCGGTCAGAGCTCTGGGGCCCATGGACCAGCCGGGAGTAGATGGCGAACGTGGGCTCCCTGTCATCCACCTCCCTGGAGGAGAAGCAGGACAAGTAGGTCAAGCCTGGGGAGCCTTCTGGATGCCCCGCCCTTCTCCTTTCTTCCTTTGTCTTCCTCCGTCCATCCTTCCTGCAGCCAGGAAGGATGCTTGGGAGCATCCTTGGGGATGCATCCAAGGGGAGCCTGCTTGGAATAGAGAACAGGAGGGACCCTGTCCTCTGAAGACTCTGGGTACCCAGCCATGCTGGGGGCTCTGTCTGTCCTGCTGATGGAAACACAAGAACTGCTCTCGGGTGTTGGTCACTGTCACCGTGGGCTCCTGTCCCACCTCTGGACTCAGGTGCCCCCAAGGTGACACAGCACAGGCCTGTGTGTCTGGACTCAGGTGCACCCCCAAGGTGCCAGAGAGCAGGCCTGCAGAGACTGGAGCAGTTCATGACTTCATGGGGCTTCCAGGGAGGAAACCGTGTGCCAAGCCCATGTCCAGGGGCTGGGTGTCTGAAGCAAGCACCGGCCCTCATTGCCTCAGTCACCTGCCTGTGAGCACCTCCACGTGCTGAGCACAGCCAAGGGGCCGCCCTCACCTGTAGAAGTCCTGCCGGATCTCAGTCACCAGCGGCCCTGCCACGATCTCCATCCTCACAGCCTCCCACGCTGGCTTTGCTCTACTGCTGGGTCTAAACACGTAATTGTCTGAAATGGGGCCTTGGTCAAAATCACTCTTCGAGTGATACTCCATGAAAGTCTGGGTCACCTGGACTGTTTGGTTACCCCACCTGCACAGAGAGGAAGGAGAAAACAGCGTCATCATCTTGAACAATGTGTCATCCTTATGCTGGAACCAGGCTCGCAGAGCCTCTATGGAGATGCCAGCCTGGAACCAGGGGTGGACACAAACAACCTCCTCGGCTCTTCAGTGACAGCTATGAGGTCACTGAGTGAAGTTCACGCACTTGGCTTGGAGGAGAGCTGGCTGGACCCACCAGAGCCCACGTGGCATCAGACCCTATCTGTGTCCAGGAGCGGATCCCACAGAGGAGGGCACACAGGCTTCGGTGCAGCCTCCTGAGGATACAAGCAGAGAGTTTATCATGTCTGCAGAGGCTGTGCCTTCATTGGCCTGGCCCCATTATCCTAGATGCCAGCAGGGGGATATCCATCTACTCCTTCAGGAGGTCATCAAGCCAGGACATCGTGGAAGTCTGTCACTCTGGTGCTGTCCCCATGTCACTTGCCAGGGCCTTCACTTAACCTTCATCCTTTTCTCTGGACCCCAACAGGCAGGGATTATGAACCCATCTCAGGACGGAGGCATAGCGCACTGGGAGATACGACCTCATTTCCTGAGATCCCACACGCAGGAAGTGCCAAGGAGGACTCAGGTTCAGTTCCAAACCCAGACTCCATTCTCACCCCCTTAGGTTAGCACTGGAGGTGTGGATACACTGGGGATAAAGGAGGAATTGGCTCAGAGCCTTGCACATGGGTTTGCATTTTCCCCCTGGGTGTGGCCTAAGCAAAGGCACAGCTATGCATTTGTATCCCAGCTGGCCCTGTCTGACAGCAGGGGTTGAAGAAGTGACATGTCTGTGACCCTTTGTGGATTTCTGTAGGGTTCTTGTGGCCAAGGAAAGAAGAGGTCTTGCAGGAATGCCCTCCTGAGCTCCTTAGAAGAGGAGAGGAGGAAAAGAACCCTTTTCATTAGTCTGGAACCCAAGCCTTTCTCATCGACCCCAGGCCCCTGCCCCTAGCTTCCTTTCATAAGAGGTCCTCGCAGTGCCACGTTGAAACTTGCAAGTCAAACACCACTATGGGAGACATTCACAAGTCATGCCCCTGATGATGGATGTGCATTTAGAAAATAGAAAGAACTCTTATTATTGTCGTTGTTCAGTCAATAAATCAGGTCCAACTCTTTGTGACCCCGTGGGCTGCAGCACACTAGGTTCCCCTGTACTCTGCTATTTCCCAGTTTGTTCATATTTATGTCCATTGAGTCAGTGGTGCTATCCGAGCAACTCATCCTCTGTCATCCCCTTCTCCTCCTGCCCTCAATCTTTCCCAGCATCAGGGTCTTTTCCAATGAGTCGGTTCTTCGCATCAGGTGGCCAAAGTACTGGAGCTTCAGCTTCAGCATCAGTCCTTCCAATGAATATTCAGGGTTGATTTCCCTTAGGATGGACTGCTTTGATCTCCTTACAGTCCAAGGGACTCTCAAGAGGCTTCTCCAACACCACAGTTCAAAAGCATCAGCTCTTTGGTGCTCAGCCTTTTTCATGTTCCAGCTCTCACATCCATACATGACCACTGGAAAAACCATAGCTTTGATATATATTGGACTTCCCTGGTGGCTTAGGTGGTAAAGCATCTGCCTACAATGAGGAAGACCCGGGTTTGATCCCTGGGTCGGGAAGATGCCCTAGAGAAGGAAATGGCAACCCACTCCAGTACTCTTGCCTGGAAAATCCCATGGACAGAGGAGCCTAGTAGGCTACAGTCCATGGAGTCACAAAGAGTCGGACACAACTGAGTGACTTCACTTCTACTTCTTCTTCTTGATATATATGGACCTTTGCTGGCAAAGTGATGTCTCTGTTTTTTAATACACTATCTGGGTTTGTCAAAGCTTTCCTTCCAAGGAGAACATGTCTTTTAATTTCATGGCTGCAGTCACCATCCACAGTTATTTTGAAGCCCAAGAAAATCAAATGTGTCATTACTTCCATTTTGTCCCCTATTATTTGCCATGAAGAGATGGGACCAGATGCCATGATCTTAGTTTTTCGAATGTGGAGTTTCAGGCTGGCTTTTTCACTTTCCTCTTCACCTTCATCAAGAGGCTCTTTAGTTCCTCTTCACTTTCTGTCATTAGAGTAGTATCATTTGCATACCTGAGGTTGTTGATATTTCTCCCAGCAATCTTGATTCCAGCTTATGATTCATCCAGCCCAACATTTTGCAAGATACACCCTGTATATAAGTTAAATAAGCAGGAAGATAATATACAACCTAGATGTACTCCTTCCCCAGTTTGAAACCAGTCCACTGTTCCATGTCCACTTCTAACTGTAGCTTCTTAACCTGCATACATGTTTCTCAGAAAAAGGATAAGGTGGTCTGGTATTCCAGTCTATTTCAGAATTTTCCACAATTTGATGTGATACACCTAGTCAAAGGCTTTAATGTAGTCAATGAAGCAGACATCTTCCTAGAGTTCCCTTGCTTTTCTATGATCCAATAAATGTTGGTAATTTGATTTCTGGTTCCTCTGCCTCTTTGAAACTGAGCTTGTACACCTGTAAGTCCTCGGTTCACTTATTGTGGAAGTCTGTCTTGAAGGATTTTGAGCATAACCTTGCTAGAGTTGGTGCAAAATAATTGTGGTTTTTGCATTGTTGAAATTTGCAGTTTGCTATTGGAATACATTCTTAAATTAATGAAGTTATATGTCATTTGGAATGTGCATTTCTCACTTTATGTTTTTCTGCCAATGACATTACTTCCTGTTTGTTTTATATTTATTTTAGGCTACAGAAATGATGTTATATAAAAAGCAAATTTCAACGATTTTCTTATTTGAGTTCAAAATGAGTTGTAAAGCAGCAGAGACAACGTGCAACATCAACAATGCATTTGGTCCAGGAACTGCTAACAAATGTACAGTAAAGTGATGGTTCAAGAGGTTTGGCAAGGTAGATGAGGGTCTTGAAGATGAGGAGAACGTTGGCTGGCCATCGACAATTGACAACAACCAATCAAGAGCCATCATCGGAGCTGGCCCTCTTACAACCACATGAGACGCTGCCAAAGAATTCAGTGTCGGTACTCTGCCGTCATTCAGCATTTGAAGCAAATTAGAAAGACAAAAAAGCTTAATAAATGGGTGCCTTATGAGTTGACCATGTGAAAGCCTTTGACTGTGTGGATCACAATAAACTGTGGAAAATTCTGAAAGAAATGGGAATACAAGACCACCTGACCTGCCTATTGAGAAACCTGTATGCAAGTCAGGAAGCAACAGTTAGAACTGGACGTGGAACAACAGACTGGTTCCAAATAGGAAAAGGAGTACGTCAAGGCTGTATATTGTCACCCTACTTATTTAACTTATATGCAGAGTACATCATGAGAAACGCTGGGCTGGAGGAAGCACAAGCTGGAATCAAGATTGCCGGGAGAAATATCAATAACCTCAGATATGCAGATGACACCACCCTTACGGCAGAGAGTGAAGAGGAACTAAAAAGCCTTTTGATGAAAGTGAAAGAGGAGAGTGAAAAAGTTGGCTTAAAGCTTAACATTCAGAAAACTAAGATCATGGCATCTGGTCCCATCACCTCATGGTAAATCAATGGGGAGACAGTGGAAACAGTGTCAGACTTCATTTTGGGGGGCTCCAAAATCACTGTGGATGGTGACTGCAGCCATGAAATTAAAAGACGCTTACTCCTCGGAAGGAAAGTTATGACCAAACTTGGTAGCATATTAAAAAGCAGAGGCATTACATTGCCAACAAAGGTCCGTCTGGTCAAGGCTATGGTTTTTCCAGTGGTCATGTATGGATGTGAGAGTTGGACTGTGAAGAAAGATGAGCACCAAGAACTGATGCTTTTGAACTGTGGTGTTGGAGAAGACTCTGGAGAGTCCCTTGGACTGCAAAGAGATCCAACCAGTCCATCCTGAAGGAGATCAGTGCTGAGTGTTCATTGGAAGGACTGATGCTGAAGCTGAAACTCCAGTATTTTGGCCACCTCATACAAAGAGTTGACTCATTGGAAAAGACCCTGATGCTGGGAGGGATTGGGGGCAGGAGGAGAAGGGGACGACAGAGGATGAGATGGCTGGATGGCATCACCAACTCGATGGGCATGAGTTTGAGTGAACTCTGGGAGTTGGTGATGGACAGGGAGGCCTGGAGTGCTGCGATTCACAGGGTTGCAAAGAGTTGGACACGACTGAGCGACTGAACTGAACTGAACTGAACATGAACTGATCAAAAATAAAAAATTTAGCCTTTTGAGTCTCATCATCTCTTATTCTATACAACAACAATGAACCAATTCTCAATCAAATCATGAAGTGTGGCAAAAGTGGATTTTGCATGACAATCATCAATGACCAGCTCACTGGTTATCCAAGAAGAAGCTCCAAAACCTTTCCCAAAGCCAAACTTGCACTGAAAATGAAAGGTCATGGTCACTGTTTGGTGGTCTCCTGTCAATCTAATCCACCACAGCTTTCTGAATCCCATCAAAACCATTACATCAGAGAAGTATGCTCAGTAAATCTAAAATGCTTCCACAACCAGCAGGAGACAGAAAATGCTTTCCAAGAGTTCATGGTATCCTGAAGCACAGATTTTTATGCTATAGGAATGACAAACTTTTTTCTCATTGGCAAAAGTGTGTTAACTGTAATGGTTCCTATTTTGATTAATAAAGGTGTATTTGAGCCTAGTTATAATGATTTAATGAGCTTCCCAGGTGCCATTACAGGTAAAGAACCCTCCTGCCAATGCAGGAGATGTAAGCCATGTGGGTTAAATCTCTGGGTTGGGCAGATCACATGGAGGAGGGCACGGCAACCTACTCCAGTATTCTTGCCAGAAGAACCCCATGGACAGGGGAGCCTGGTGAGCTATTATCCACAGGGCCAAAAAGCGTTGGACATGACTGATGTGACTTGGCACACATGCACACACATCAGGACTTAAAATCCACGGTCTAAAACCACAAATACTTTTGCACCAGCAAAAGGAATTGTTTGTGAAATGAGCACAGTTGTACAGTAGCTGGAACATTCTTTGGCACTGCCGTTCTTTGGGACTGGAAGGAAAACTGACCTTTCCCAGTTCTGTGGCCACTGCTGAATTTTCCAATTTTGCTGACATATTGAGTGCAGGACTTAAACAGCATCATCTTTTAGGATTTGAAATAACTCACCTGGATTTCCATTACCTCCACCAACTTTGTTTGCAGTAATTCTTCCTACGTTGAAAGAACTCTTACAACTCCATAATAAAGACCAACCCAATTTTGAGATGGGCAAAATATCTAAAAAGACATTTCACCAGAGAAGATGCACAAATGGCCAACAGGCCCGTGAAGAGATGCTCAATGTCTGTAGTTTTCAGGGTATGCAAATCAAAGTCACAATGAGATGCCACAACATATCCACTAGAATAGCTATATCCAAAAGGCAGATAAATACAAGTGCAGGTGGAGATGTGGAGAAATTGGACCCCCATACACTTGGATAAGAATGCAAAATGGTGCAGCCACATGGGAAACAGTCCAGCCATTTCACAAAGAGCTTAACATAAGAGTAATTCCTACTAGTAATTCCACTCCTAGGAACTAACCCAAGAGAAAGGAAAGCTTTTGTCCACACAAAATCTTGTACATTCATTTTCACAGCAGCTTTTTTCACCATAGCCCCAGAGTGGAAACCATCCACATGCTTATGAGATGAGGACTAGATAAATGAACCAAGGGGTATCAGTCAGAGGAATATTATTGGGCCCTGAAGAGAAATAGTTTCACTCACACTGCAATGTGGATGAAACTTGGAAAAGTCAGGAAGACAGACAGCAGGACATGAGTTCTCCTCCAGGACATGGGAGGCAATGTGTGGGGTTGTGGCTTAGATGTGAGGCATCTGAAGGTGGGCAGAAAGGGGTTGGGAGTTGGAGCTGGCCTTTCAGGGGTTCTTCAAAAGGGGCATGGGGCCAAGTGATGGCAGAGCTCAAGCTGGCCTGCAGACTCCACCTTTCCCAGCCAGACACCGGTTGAGGGGGGAACTCAGAACCTGCTGGGGTGACACCCTATTTCTGCTGCTCCCCCACACTCTCTGCAGTCTGTCCTGCCTCTGTGCCTCATGCCCTCTCAAGAAGGACTTGTGGGCTGACTGGAGGACCAAGCCCCATCAGGGGCAGGGGGGTCCTGGTCTGTTCTTTCAGACTGCTGACAGATGACGGGCGGAGCTCCAGGTGACGCTCACCTCACAGCATTGCACCCTGCCTTCCTCCCCTTCTCTGTCTGCCTCTTCCTTCTCTTTCCTTACCTCACTTTCTTCCAGATCCCCCCCCAAGCTTCCTGCCCACTCCTGCCACCCACAGACTTCTGCTTCTGTTAGGAAATCACATCAGGAAATAGAAGTGGATGTGTTGGACAAGAAGCTGAAGAGGAATAGAAACTGCCTGAGATGAGACCTGAGCATGCACAGGGTGGCTTCAGACTCTGGGGAGCCTTTCCTGGGCTCAGCTGCCAAAGAATGCTGGTGAGTGAATAAATACTTGAATGGATGAATGGATGGATGGATGGAAGGATGGATGAATGAATGAATGAATAGGATGAAAGGATGGATGAGTGGATGGATGGATGCATTGATGGATGATGGATGGAAATGTGGAGGGTTAGGTGCATAGATGAGTGGGTGGATGAGTGCATAGATGCATGGGAGTATGGGTGAATAGATGGATTTTTGTGGCTCTGAATATTAAAATGTAGATAACATGACTATTACCTATTCCCAAGATGTGATCTGCAATGCCCCGTTTTCCATGAATCAAAACCTTTGGAATGAACAAATTCAAAAGAAAGACTGTATGGATCTGGCCTAGATTCCCACAACTAGACATAAACCTGATTGCACTGCAGTGAGCTTCACCACAATCACACCCTCACCCTGCAGCTGAGGAAATGGAGACCCAGAAAGGGCATTACTTGCCCAGGTCCCAGGGTCCTCCTGACCTCAGAGGCAGCAACAGCTGCACCTCACCTCTCCCAGATGCTGTGCATCAGGTTGGTGTCCTTGTCTAGGAACATGGTGTAGCAGTCATTCTCCACAGGCACCAGGCTCCTGCCCACCAGCCCGCCACTTCTCCTGAATTTGCGTCCAAACTGCCTGGAGCTGGCCAAGGAGGTCACAGGCTCCAGAGTGTCCTCCTGGGGCCTCCTGCTGGGCTGGATGCTGTAGTGTCGGTAACTGAGTCCTGGGATCGTGGTCAGCACGTGCAGGTCATAGGCAGAGGGCACCTCCTTTGATCTTTGGACCTGAAAGGCCTGAGGGACAAGATGAATGATGGATGTCAGGGATGGAAGATGCTTCAGTCTCCTTGGAAACACTGGGCTTACACACCTGGTGAATGGAGTGCTTGCTCTGCACAGAGACAGCTGGGTCACCCAACACTGGGCTGAGCTGGTTTCCTCTCCTGCATCCTCTCTGCACAACGGAATCAGTCCTCTTCCCCATCCTTCCTCCTTCTCCACCAGGGCTGCAAACCACCTGCCCTCCTCCCACACTCCTTCCTGTTCCTGCCTCTGAGCCTTTGCTCATGTTGTTCCCTCAACCTGGAAGCCTCATCTTTGGAGAGTGGGCTCTTGTGTCTTAATCCTCCAACTTCCCCAAGGAGGGAGGTTGCAAGGTCACCCCTGAAGGTCTTTCTCCATCTCCATGTCATCTGATTCAGGCAAGGGAACTGAGAGACGACCCTGAGTCCATGTGGGGAGTGGGGGATGGGGCTCGCTCTCTAGGGAACAGATGTCGTCTCTGGGTCCTGTGGGGGAGGATTTAGGGAGCTATGAGCAAATTCATGATGCTTCTTACAGCCTCCAGCCTGGCCTTTCTCTGAACTAGCAGACACCCTGTCCCCATCCCACACCCCAAACCTCTCCTGAAGGTTTTCCTTCACCACAGTTATCATCTGTCACTTTCTACACTTTCTTATTTTCTTCCTGCCTGGATCCCCCCACTGGAATAAGAGCCCCCTGAGAGCAGGGACTTTTGTCTACTTGGTTACTAAAGTTTCTCCAGTGCCTAGAGTAATGCCTGACACACAGTAGGTGTTCAGTAATATTGAAGTGCATTGACACTTAGGGAGTGTTGCCTTTGGGTGGGGAGGGGGATATTTTGTGTGGGGTCTGCTCAACCCAACCCCCTCCCCACCCCTGACCACAACAGAAGAGTCTTCCTCCTCTGTCTCAGTTAAGGACTACTGCCCTGGCCAACAGGTCATCACTCCACACTTCAACTGTCCATATCTGTGTCTGTTCCTTGAGTTCCATGAGGACTTCAGTGTCAGGGACAAGCACTCAGCTAGCGGCCACACCAGAAGAGACCTTCAGGAGTGTTTGCTGAGTGGCTGACTGATGGCATCACTTCCTGAACGTCCTCTAGGCAGGGCTGGCTGGGTGACAGCAGGGTCACCTCTAGACCCAAGTCAAGCTCCAGGTCTGGGACGGCCATGGGGAGGGACCACACAGGATGTGGGTGTCTCAGAGAGGCAGCTGGGCCCTGCCCGTAACACAACACCTCCATAAGGATGCACACTTAGGACTCCTGATGGACTTCTCATGCAAAGTGGATATTTTCCTGAGAATACATATGCTCCCCATGTAACCCAGACCACTGTGAAACCTTCCTTGGTGGGAACAGTAGAGCAGACTTCTGGTCAACTCAGAAGCCCAAAGCCCAGGGTCAGGCCCCTGGGTGGACCCACTGACCCTGATGGTGACTCACCCCATGACACTGTCCTCACAGTGAGGGCAGCCTGTCACATGTCCCCTTAGGTGCCCACTTCTGGGGGCCCAGCACAGAGCAGGGGCAGCAACGGGGCATGCACCTTAGACGGGATGTCCCCCTTACCTGCGCAGGCACGGGGCGGCCTGACTCGTCTGTGACTCTGACATTGGGGAAGTCCACAGTCAGGGTGATGATGGTGGTGACCGTCCAGGCCAGCGGGTTGTAGACCACCGCAAAGCGTCCTCCAGGCTCTGGGCCTGCAGACAGAGAACAGGCTCTACTGCTGGACCTGACCCACCCCTCACCCTGGTGCCCCTCAGAACAAGGGAAACTGAGGCAGGTGAGAGCAGCCCTCAGAGTCCAGGGGGAAGGACAGCAGGCAGACACATGGGCTCCTACATGCAACCCCCTCCTCATCTCTTCCACCTGTGTCCTGGTTCCCAGGAGGGGTGGAGGGCATGCCCCCAGAGATGAGCTCCTCACTCATCTTCTCCTGTCATCCCACTTTACTGGTGAGGACACAGGTGCAGAGAGAAGGGACAGCTGTCCAAGGTGATCCGTGTCCTAAGGCCTGCCTCCAAAGCTTGAGCGCTTGGCAATGTACAGACAGAATTCTCTGGAGCTTGAAGGGTCAGGGTCAACCACCAAGGTCAGCCCTGGAGGCCCTTTGGTATGACCCTGGATTCTCTTTCCGCTCCTTCCCCACCCCACGTGCCCCAGGCTATGACCACATCTGATGACTCCTGGATCCCCCGACACGGCACACACTGTCCAGTCCCCGGCTTCTGCCCAGGCAGTTCCCATGGCTGAATGCCTTCCTGGGCTCTCCACCAGCCCCTTGCTTGGGGAGCTGGCCCCGTGAGCTCATGGGAATGGCTGACCTCACCAGCACGGGAAGGACCCAGTTCTACCTCCCTTTCTATGACCGTCATCCCCTCCCAACCCCAGTCCCCGTGGACAGGATTCCAGTCTGCTGCACCCCTGACCCCAGCGCCCTTCCAGGGTCTGAAGGTAGGATGGGACTGTACACAGATGCAGACCGGAGGTCAGAGCTGGGGAGGGGAGGGGAGGGCGGGGCGGGGAGGGGAGGGAAGGGGCAGGGAGGGCAGAGTGCCAGAGGGTGAGTATGGGCTGTGGGAAGGTGGGTGGGCCACATACTCCTGCAGGGAGAACACCTATCTCTGATAGCCCAGGATTTGCAGGGCTGAAGCCCATCAGCTCCAGGCAAACGGGGTGACCACTCATCCTCTACCTGTGAAACCCACAAAGTCAAAAGAACACATGCATCCTGTCTACAGAGCTGGGCAGCATAGGGGTATGGGTACTATGCCTACCTGTGTGACCCTGGGCAGCTCCACGACCTCTCTGTTCCATGTGTGTCCTCAGCTATAAAGTGAGGACAGTAACAGTTTCAGCTTTCAGGATGTGTGATTCCTGTTAAGCCGCTCAATAGTGTGTGACTCTTTGAGACCCCATGGACTGCAGCATGCCAGTCTTCCCCATCTTGCACCATCTCCTAAAGCTTGCTCAAACTCATGTCCACTGAGGTGATGATGCCATCCAACCATCTCATCCCCTGTCATCCTCTTCTCCTCCTGCCCTCAGTCTTTCTCAGCATCAGGGTCTTTTTCAATGAGTCAGCTCTTCACATCAGGTGGACAGACTATTGGAGTTTCAGCTTCAGAATCAGTTCTTCCAAAGAGTATTCAGGGTTGCTACCTTTTAGGATTGACTGGTTTGATCTTCTTGAGTCCAGGGGAATCTCAAGAGTCTTCCTCAGCACCATAGTTCAAAAGCATCAATTCCTCAGTGCTCTGCCCTCTTTATGGTCCAGTTCTCATATCCATACATGACTACTGGAAAGATCATAGCTTTGATTGCATGGACCATTGTCAGCAAAGTGATATCTCTGCTTTTTAATTCTCTGCCTAGGTTTGTCAAGGCTTTTCTTCTAAGAAGCAAGGGTCTTTTAATTTCATGGCTGCACTCACCATCTGCAGTAATTTTGGAGCCCGAAAAAATAGTCTTCCACTGTTTTCAATTTTCCCCATCTATTTGTCATGAAGTGATGGGACCAGATGCCATGACCTTCGTTTCTGAATGTTGAGTTGTAAGCCAGCTTTTTCACTCTCCTCTTTTACCTTCCTCAAGGGGCTCTTTAGTTCCTCTTCACTTTCTCCCATAATGGTGGTGTCATCTGCATATCTGAGGTTATTGATATTTCTCCTGGCAATCCTGATGCCAGTTTGTGCTTCATCCAGACCAGCATTTCACATGATGTATTGTGCATGTAAATTACATAAGCAAGGTGACAATATAAGCCTTGATGTGCTCCTTTCCCAATTTTGAAGCAGTTTTCATTGCTCCATGTCTGATTCTAAATGTTGCTTCTTGACCTGCATGCAGGTTTCTAAGGAGGCAAGTAAGGTGGTCTGGTAATCCTATCTCTTGAAGAATTTTCCACAGTTTGTTGTGATCCACACAGTCAAAGGCTTTAGTGTAGTCAATGAAGCAGACGTAGATGTTCTTCTGGCATTCTCTTGCTTTTTATGATCTAAGGGATGTTGGCAGTTTGATTTCTGGTTCCTCTACCTTTCCTAAATCCAGCTTGTACATCTGGAAGTTCTCCATGCACATACTGCTTAAGCCTAGCTTGAAACATTTTGAGCATAACCTTACTAACATGAGAAATCAGCACAAATGTGTGATTGTTTGAACATCTTTGGCATTACCATTCTTCGGGATTGGAATGAAAACTGACTTTCCAGCCCTGTGGCCACTGCTGAGTTTTCCAAATTTGCTGGCATATTGAGTGCAGCACTTCAGCAGCAGCATCTTTTAGGATTGAAAAGAGCTTAGCTAGAATTCACCCCCATTAGCTTTCTTCATAGTAATGCTTCCTAAGGCCCACTTAACTTCACACTCCAGGATGCCCGGCTGTAGGTACCTGATCACAGCATTGTGGTTATCAGTTCATTAACTGTTACATTAAATTGTGCAAAACAGTGTGTTTGGCAACATTCAGACTGCATTAGCATATATTCCTCCCTCTAGTTTTCACAGCAGCCCTTCCTCAATCACATGAAACAAGGCTCATAGAAGTGAAGGCACCTGCCCAGCTCACACTGAAATGAGAGCCTCGCCTGGATGGGACTCGAGTCTGACGTTCAGGTGTCCCAGTCCGTCCCCTGATCCTCAGGCTCTCTTTTCAGGTCAGGGCGGACACCCACCATAGCCCACTGTGCCCCTTGGGGCCTCACTTACCTGAGTGCGCTGGAGACCTGTCCTGGATGATGGAGGCCATCAGCGTCTGCACCCCTTGCATCCCGGTGCTCAGATGCTCCACAAACATGTCACCAACCTTGAGGGCGTGTGTCCCGGTGATGGCGTCATGGTGCTGGACCTGGGCCCCCGCAGGAGCAGGACAAGAGTGAGGTCAGGCTGGCCTCTGCTCAGCACCTGCTGTCCTCACACCCACTGGGCCCTAACTCCCCTTCCCTCTCAGCAGCTGCTGCTGGAGAAGCTGGGGTTTCTCATCTGTAAAGTGGACCTGTAGTGACCGGGGACAGGGAGGTGTGCTGGGCTGGGAAGGGGGAAGCACACAGCCCAGGGGGGTCCTGTCCTGTCTCTGGGAGGCATTGCATTACCTCGGAGACCACCCAGCGGAGCTGCTGGAGCTGCTGCACGCCCCAGGCCGGGTCCAGGTGTGGGTGCGGAGCCAGCAGCATGTGGCGTGTAAACATGGACTCCCCGGCGTACAGCAGATTGCTGGCTCGCCTCGCCAGTGCCTTGAGCCCGCTTCGGGAGGCGTAGAATCCAGTCCAGGCATGATGCATGTCTAGGAGCAAAAGGCCAGAAGTTGGTGGGAGGGCATGCCCATGGAGGCCCCCGATCCCCATCTGGGAAATTCTGAGGAAGATGAGGTCAGAGATGGATATGCCTGGGTCTCCAGGGACACAGCCTAGGCCTGGGGTGATCTCAGGGTTTCTGGTCCAGCCAGGTCAGCAGTGGTACGAGATCTCTGGAAGGCCTGGGCAGCTGGAAGGGTCAGGCTGGGCTGGGGCAAGCCTGCAGAGGCCCAAGTGCTGAAGGACTGTGACGAGGACAAGAATCCCAGTGTTCACTGGGGTGCCTGGGATGCCCTGTGGGGAAGGGCCCTGGAGGAGGGATGATGGCAGGACCCAGAGGGAAGGGCTGGAGTGTGGCAGCCCTTGTGTACCTCTGAGGACAAAGGAGATCCTTTACTGGCCTGCATCTCAGTGGGTCCCTCTGGCTGCCTGGCAGGGTTGAATGGCAGGGAGGTGGGAGGTGAGATACCCCTGTAGCTACTTCTCTGACCCTGGACAGAGTTCCAAGCAGGATTGGGAGGAGACATGCTCAGCACCTTACATCTGGGTTGTCTCTCAGCAAGCGTTTCACTTCCCACTCATCTCCACTCCTATGTCTTCTACAGACTGCGCTGTGCCTTCATTCCAAACCATCCTCTCTTGTGGAGTGATCCCAGTGAGGCCCTAGGACTGGGCAAACTTGGCTGGGTGGCAGGCCCTGATCAGGATCCCTGGGCTGCCCTGGCTCATGGGGACCTGGCCTTCGTCTCCCCCCACTCCCACACCACTTAGCTCCTCTTTCTCTGCAACAAGGATCCTCCAAGGATTCTGGCATTGTATGCAGTAAGGTTTCAGATGTTCAATAATTTGGCCAATACCTTCCCCAGCGGATGCCCTGAGCAAGACTGGACTGGGCTGTGGAGGGTGTTTTTGCCTCCCCAGCTGTCAGGGGGAAGCTGTGTGCACATAATTCCTGTCTGGCTTGCAGATGCGGAGCTGGATCTTCTACGGGGTCCGCTTGGAGGTGGCTGGGGCTGGACCTGGAAGAGGCGGTGATGCTGGGCTTCCTCCAGGGCAATCAGGCCCTGGACTAGCTTCCTCTCACGGAGTGCCCACACCGTATCCAGGATGGCACCTGGCCTCCCGGGACGGAGACGCTGCTGTAACTGTTAACAGCTGCCTCTGCTGAGCCCTGGCTCTGGCCCAGGCACCAGGCTGTGGGCTCTCCTCATCTCACTTCATTTAACACTGGTTGCGCTAACCACGATGAACGTACCCACTTTCCTGACCCAGGACAGCTCCACGGGTGCACACAACCCGGCACAAGGCTCACTCCACGACCTTTCACCCCGAGGCTGTGCCGGCCACAGCCAAACCGTCCTGGCCTCCAGGACACAGGCTTGTGGGAGACAAGGGCCCCCAATATTGACTCTGTGGCAACGGGTGAAAAGTGGGGCACTGAGGGGGAGAGGAGACAACCAGTCTAGACTTCAGATCAGGAAAGGCTTCCTGGAGGAGGCGACATGCATGCATGCATGCTCAGTCATGTCCAACTCCGCAACCCCACAGACTACAGCCCGCCAGGCTCCTCTGTCCATGGAATTTCCCAGGCAAGAATCCTGGAGTGGCTTGCCGTTTCCTCCTCTGAGGGATCTTCCCTGCCCAGGGATCCGACCCGCACCCCGTGTCTCCTGCATTGGCAGGTGGGTCCTTTACCACAAGCACCACCTGGGGATGAGAGGAGGCGACACTACAGGACAATCTGGACTTTGCAGAAAGAGAAGGTGGGCGCGGGGCAGTCCTTCCGGCAGCACTGGAGTAAAAGGCCGAGACGGGGCCTGCTGCATGTGGCCGGCGTGAGCGGCTCCGGGAGCCTGGAATCCGGCGGAGTGTGGAGGGGTCAGGCAGGAGGGTCAGGGCCTGCAGCTGCCCCGGGCCCCGAGCAGCCTCCAGGCAGAGGCCTGAGCAGGCACCACGTTCGGGGGCCGCTTTCCTCCGTGGCCCCGAGTCCCTCCACCCAGAGGCTCCTACCCGAGGAATAGGGCAGGAAGTCTCGCTGCTCTCGGACCAGCCAGGAGAGCTGGTGCGCGTGCACAGCCCGGAAGTAGCTGCCCGGGGTGGCGTACTCCATCGAGACGCCGTGCTGGTGGGTGAACTTGTTGACCTCCTCCAGGACACGGTCCATGTTGGCGAACTGCAGCGAGGCGTTGAAGAACTGCCTGTCGCAGCCCTGCAGCCGGGGGAAAGAAGCGACGCCCTGCGCCTCTGGGTGCAGAGCCCAGCCTGCGCGGGGAGGGCCCCTCTTCTTCCCAGGACCACCCCCCGCTCCCCGCGGCGGCTCGGCCGGGCCTGTGCTGTGCGCGCCCTCCTCCCTGTCGGGTTCAGGTGGTTCCCCAGCGCTGGCTGGTCTGACAGCTGCAGGTTTCTGCCCGTTCCAAATAGTCCCCCACTTCTCCACACTCGCCAGCCCCACCTTTGGCCACCAAACATCGGATCTCCTTCTCTATGAGACTGGTTTTGTAAAATTCCACAATAGAGATATTTCGGGTTTTGTTTTTCTGTTTCTGATTGACTTCACTTCTTGACTGTTTCTTAAACTCCAGCACATTACTAGATATTAATAACCTTAATTATGATAAGAGACTAAACATGAATAAAAAGGACAATGGCTTACTTGAATTTACTGACCTTAATTGCATCCTCTGAAAGATATCAAAGTATAAAAACTGATAAATTCTAGAAAATATATAATCTAAATTGTGCATAAATAGAAAGAATGAGCAATGGATTACTAGTAACAAAATTGAACCAGGATTCAAATACCTCTCAAGAAACCAATGATCAACTTTCAGTGGTGATTCCTATCAACTATTGAAGAGGAACTGGTACAAATTCTTGTTAGTCTGTCCCTTAAACTAGAATTGGACAGAAAAGTTTCAATATAATTTCTTGGTCAAATACAAGGCCAAGATCACCCTGACATGAAACTAGGCAAAGAAGCCTCAATATCTCCTCCAAACATAGACACAAAAATTCTCAACAACACATTAGCAAAACAAATTTAAATACATGAAGACAATATTACACCATCTTCAAGCAGGATTTATTCCAGGAATGCAAGGATTGTTCAACATCCTCAAATCAATCCATGTACTACAACACACTAAGAAAATGCAAGATAAAAATTGTATGATCATCTCAACAGATGCAAAAAAAAGCATATGACATAATTCATCTACCATTTATGATAAAAAAATTCTCATCAAAGAAGTGGATGGAAAGTATGTCAAAATAGGAGAGATCATATATGACAGCTGACAACTGACATCAATTCAAGGATGAAAAGATAAAACCTATTCCTGTGAAATCAGGAAAAAGACAAGGGTGATCCCACTCACCACTTATTTAACATGGTATTATAAAGCATAGAGTGCAGCAAATAGGAAAGGAAAGACATGGAAATTGGAACAGAAGCAGTAAAACTCTCACTAATGTCAATTGTAGTGGCATTATAGAAATAGAGATCATATAAAACCCTAAAGACAAATCTTAAATGAATAACAGCAGTAAAGTTGCAAGATAAAAGTATCAACACACATAATCACCTGCTGATTAGTGTTTCCACACACTAATAACAAATCATCAGAAAGAGAAATGAAGGAAACAATCGTATTTATAGTTACATCAAAAAGGTAAAATACCTAAGAATACATTTCATGGAGCAGATGACAGCCCTGTACACTAAAAACTAGACGACACAGTGATGAGAGAAATGGAGGAAGACAAAAGTAAGTGGGAAAATACTCTGTGCTCATGACTGCAATAGGAGGGCCTCCTTTTCCAAAGCAATCTACAGATTCAATGCAAAACCTATTAAAATGCCAAAGACATATTTCACAGAAATAGAACAACCAATCCTAAAACTTGTGAGAATCACAGAAGACTCTGAGTGGTCAGAGCAATCTTTAGTGAGAAGAGCAAAACTAGAAGCATCATGCACCCTGATTTCAGACTTCACTGCAAGGTCACAGCAAGCCAAATAATCTGGTACCGACAATAAAAGATACAGATAGATCAATGGGATAGAGTAGAGAGCTCAGAAAAAAAGCCATGTGTATATGGTAATTATATTACCATATATAAAAGGTATATGGGCAAGGCAAAAGGGCAAGAATATAAACTGGGGAAAGGACATCTTCTACCAAAAGTGGTCTTGTGAAAACTGAACATCCTCATGTGTAGAATGAGGTTGGACCACTGCCTGACACTGTACGCAAGTAGTAAGTCAGGTTAAGACTTGATTGTAACTACTGGAACTATAAGGGCTTCCCTGGTAGCTCAGCTGGTAAAGAATTCACTTGAACTGCAGGAGACTCCAGTTCAATTCCTGGGTTGGGAAGATCCCCTGGAGAAGGAATAGGCTACCCACTGCACTATTCTTGGTCTTCCCTTGTGGTTCAGCTGGTAAAGAATCTGCCCACAATGCAGAAGACCTGGGTTCAATCCCTGGGTTGGGAAGATCCCATGGAGAAGGGAACAGCTACCCACTCCAGTATTCTGGCCTGGAGAATTCCATGGACTATATAGTCCAAGGGTTCACAAAGAATAGGATATGTGGAACTATAAAACTTCCAGAAGAAAATGTATGCAGTAAATTCCTCATCATTGGTCTTGATGATGAGTTTTTGGATTTACACCATATGGAGAGGGATAAAAAAGAACAGTCAACAAGTAGACTACATCAAACTAAAAGCTTCTGGATAACAAAGAAACTTCATAAATAAAGACAGTCTATGAAATGAGACAAAATATTTGCAAGTCATAAATCTGAATAGGGTTAATATCCAAAATATACAAAGAGCACATACAAATCAGTAGTAATAGTGCAAACAAGCCAGATTAAAAAATGGACAGAGGTCTTGAAAAGACATTTGTCCAAGGAAGACATGGAGGTGCGAACACACAGAAAAAGATTCTGAATAAATCAAACCAGACAAAGGTACAGCCTCACAACTATTAGAACAGCTTTTGTTTATGAGAAAAGAAACAACTAATGTACATCAGGATAAGGAGTAAAGGAGACACTCATGCACTGTTGGCTGTAATGTAAATTGGCCTAGCCATGATGAAAACTGTATGGAGATCCCTCTCAAAATTAATAATAGAGCTGATCCAGCCATCCCCTTTCCTCACACTTATTCAAAGGCAACAAAAATACTATTTTGAAAAGACTTTTGTATCCTCGTGTTCACTGCAGCATTATTTATAAAAGTCAAGGCATGGAATCAACCAATCATTAATGGATGATCAGATCAAGAAAATGTGATATATGCACACAGTGTTATTCACCATCAAAAGAGGAAATCCTGCCATTTACAACAGCATGGGTGGAAACTTGAGGGCATTATGCTCAGGAAAACAGTCAGACAGAGAAAGATGAAATACTGTATGGTGTCATGCATACGTGAATTAAAGGAAAAGAGAAAAAATGTGAAAAATGGGTTCACGTACAGAGAGAACATATTGGTGGACGCCAAAAACAGGAGGGTGGGGTGGATGCATGATGGAGGCCATAAGCTACAAATTTCCATCTACATAATTAGAAAGTTGAAGGGTTGCAGTGTACAGAATGGTGGCTGTGGTGAACAATACTCTATTGTTTATTTGAAAGTTGTTAAAAAGTAAATCTTAAAATTTGCATCACAGGAAAAAATTGTGTAACTATTTGTGGTGACAAATATTAACGAGATCTTTGTGGTGGTCATTTACAATACATATATATATATGCATACATACATACATATAATTCTTGAGACAGTAAACATTTCATTTTTTTTACTGCCTACATATATGCCTGTCAAGCTGCCATAAATTAATATATTTTTATTTAAGTTGTCATACCAGTCTGCCTGTTTACCTAATATATAGAATTTTTTTAATTTATTAATATCTGCTCATATATACTGGAGTAGGAAATGGCAAACCACTACACTATTCTTGCCTAGAGAATCCCATGGACAGAGGAGGTTAGAGGGCTGCAGTACACAGAATCACAAAGAATTGGGCACAACTGAGTGACTCACATACACACACACACACATTCATATATTAAAAATCATTTAAACCCCCCCCAAAAGAGACAGTTGTAAGCAAAGAAAGCAGGCTGTGTAGCTTAGATGGCTCTGAGCACAAATTCCGCTTTCTTAGCTGCCCTGCTAAGCACCTACGTGGCGTCAGGAAGATTCCTTAACCTCTCTGGCTCTCGGTCCCTTATGAGTGGACAGGAGCCAATAGGGCCTGCCCCTGTGCCCAGTGGGGCAGAGAAAATGGGGGAGACACATACATCACGTAGAACACGGGGTGCTCCATCCAGTTTGGCTGTGACCGCAGTGGTGACTGGGTGTCAGGCACTGTCCCCCGGGGGCGTCATTCCCACTTGACCTCAAATCCAGCCAATGGAGCAGGTCCTGTCATCATCCTCATTTCACAGATGAGGAAAGTGAGGCCCAGAGGGTCCCACGTCTCGCAGCCCCTGACTCGGGAGCCAGGATTCAGGCCCAGGCCTCTGCTCCCATCATTGAGTAGGGGAAAGGAGAGGAGAGCTGGGGAGAGGCTCGAGCCTGCGTCTGGGAGGGGATGCATCGGAGGTGAGGTTGTGGGGGTGATCCAGGGTGGGGGGCGGAGCTGGTAGACTGGGTGAGGACTCGGGGTGCAGGGAAGGAGGACTGAGCTGGGGCTGGGATGGCCCACTGCCTGGATGGACACTGGCCTGGCTAACACTGAGCACCAGTCCCGGGTGGGCCCACATGCTGAGGTCGGACCCATGGCAGCACTCCCTGGGCAGAATCAAGGAACCAGGGCCTGGTTGGGTCCCCAACTTACCCAGGGCCAGAGGAGGTGTGGTGTCCGGAACCAGGCAGCTCGTTCCCACACACTGTACAACACAGCCTCAACAAAGGATTGGAGTCTTTCCCAAGTGACGGGGAATTGCATGGAAGGGTACCAGCCATTCTCAGGAGGATGTGGGAAGATGGGTTCGCCATCCCAGTAAAATCCTTCACTGAGAGAGGGAGAGGAGTGTTAAGGGGCCCAGTCCTAAGAAGGGCAGCAGCCCTAGGTCTGGGAGGCAGGCAGAACTCAGCAAGGTCAGAGCATCAGGGCCTCTGTCGCAGACAGGGCGACAGTGGGCAGATGAGAGCTCTGTGGACAGAAGGTGTCACATTTCAGCCCTGCAGGATCTTGGGCACGTGACCCTGAAAGGCCCATGAGTTTTCAGCTGTTATGTGGAGCACACACCCTCTGGGCCCAATTCCTCCACATGGATCAGGTGAGATTCGTGTGATCATTCATTCTTTAGGTGACCTCTGAGCCCATCAAATCTTATTCCAAGGACCCCGAGCAGGGCTGGGACCAAAATGAGGCAAGTAAGATACTTGCCTTTGCACTAAACTTTGCACTTGCAAAAATCTCAGTATCACCATGATGAGATTTTCACACTTTTGAAATAAAATGTAATGCAAAAAAAAAAAATCATGATGAATAGAATCACAAAATTCTACACAAAGATAGAGCAGTAGTACAAAATCCTCAGACTCCAATATAGCTTAGGAGGCTCTGATCCCAGGAAGGAACCTCAGGGCTCTGGACAGCCCCCGGTGAGGGTCTCCCCATTCATGCTGGGCAGCAAGGAGTCACACACGAGGGCCCATTGACCAGCCCGCAGGAATGACCACTTTGAAACACTGTGAACCTCAGTCTCCTGATCATAAAATTCACGAAGATCACTAAGAGGACTGAGTGAAAGCAACTGGTGGAAAAGCTGAGAAACAGTGCCAGGTGCAGAGTGGAGCCCAATGCCAGCAACCCGCTAGTGAGTCCCCCCTAGGTTCTTCTCCAAGCTGCCCTTTCATCCCACCTCCCCTGTTCATGAGGGCTCAGCCCCTGCCTCCTAGGCACAGAGGGCAGAGGGGACTGGATGCAGGGCTGCCCACGAGACAGCCCACAGCGGGGCTGAGGACACGAAGGCCTTGTCATTGCCACCAGGGCCCAGAGCAGCCAACCAACGGCTGCTACCGCAGGACCTTGGCTGGGTGTCCGGGCCTCAGCTGTTCTTTCTGTAAGATGGGCGCTCAGTGCGAGCCCTCAGGGCTGGCCATGGGGGGCGTGGCTGAGCTGGTCGGGGGCGGGCCCTGGGACGGGAACGGCCCGAGGCCGGTGCTCACGAGCAATAGCCAAACTGGTCCAGGACGTGTGTGAAGATTTCCTGCTGCACCGACAGGGATCTGGACCCTCGCCACACGAACTGCAGCTGCTGCGGACCCGGAGGGAACAGGGTGAGGCCCAGGGGCGACGTGGCTGCCGGCTCCCCTCCCCAGACCCCACCCGAGTCTCCTAGCCGCCCGCACCCACTCCTCTCAGTGGTTCACGGTCAGCATCTCCCTCTGCTGCCCCCTCCTCAAGATTCCCCCTGCCCTCCCAAAGCCACGTTGGTGGAGGAATTGGCCCTCCAGACGGTGCCTGACTGCACTTTCGTCTGACCCTCTTCAGGGCAGGACTGTCTGCCAGGACCTGCCAGTCAGGCTGTCTCTAACTCTGCTTGAATGTCCCCAGACATGGGGAGCTCATTATGGATCATTATAGGTGCAGCAGTGTTTTTAAGTTCTGATGGTTCGAATGTGGATGAGTAGATGTGGCTCATGACTCACCTGGTTTCTCTGCATGGCCTCCTTCAGGTCGTAGTCGATCCTGGAGATGACGTGGGCATTGAAGCCCGCCAGGGCAAAGAGGGTGGGGGTCGTGGCAGATGCCCCAAATGGGTCCACCTGCCAGGAGAACTGTGGTCGAATCCCAAATGTTTCATAGAGAAACCCGTGTCCTTCTGCAGAGAGATAAACCTCCTCAGTGACTGAATGGTGGTCCCTCACCTACTCACTCTCTCAAGCCTCATGCCCTTCTCCAGGGCTGAAATTCTATTCCAGACCAAGCAGGGTCTTGCTGAAACAGATACGAAGTCAAATGGTCCATCCCAGAATTACCTAACTATTCATCTACTTATTCGTGACTTTCATGCCATCCCTATGTGCAGAGATCAAGGTGACTGAGGAGTCCCCAGATTTAAGAAGCCATTGATTAAACTTCCCAAAGATGCTCCTGAAATATAGTATCTGAATACTCTGACCTGGTGCTAAGTCTGCATTTTAGGATGAGAGAACAAAGAAAATTCAAGTGCCTGGTGCCAAGTCAAACGTCCCTTCACTGATGAGCTGGGACACTGGCTCTGGCTCAGAAGGCTCCAGGATTCTGGTGCAGAAATGGGGTCAGATCCACAAACAAGGCCCAGCCAGGAGGTGGGTGGCTGCTGGGAGGCTGGGGGGAGTCTGGAGCAGATTTGGGGTCTGGTGCAGAGGAGGTGATGAAGACATCGGGTGGCTGGACTTGGGGTGGGCTCTGAGAACTCAGGGGCCAATGGGAGCAGAAGATGGGGTGTGGGAAACAGAGGAGACAAGAAGGAGCAGCTGGGGAGGAGGGGGAAGCCCTGGGGATGCTGGGTCTGAGACAGGGGGTCAGTAAACTGTGCAGAGCACACCCTGACCCCAAATGGTTCGTCTGAGGAGGGAAGGCCTGATGGGTGTTGATTTGGTGGCCCCCAATTCCACATTCTGCCTGGAAAATCCCATGGACAGAGGAGCCTGGTGGGATACAGTCCATGAGGTCGCAAAGAGTCAGACACGACTAAGCAACTTCACTTCACTTCATTTCCACATTCAGAATCTTTACTTCATTCAGGGGACAGTGACCCAGACTAAAGGGATGAATTGTCACTAGTCTCATAGGTCATGGCAAGATCATCCACATCTGCCAGACTTTAAGCACAAAGAACAAATATTAAAAGCAGCAAAGGGAAAGCAACAAATAACACCCAAGGTGTTGCCCATAAGGCTAACAACACATCTCTCAACAGAAACTCTGCAGACCAAAAGGTGGTGGCAGGATAGACTTAAATCTGCAGGTTGCAGATTAAAGGAAAGAACCTGCAACCCAGATTACTCTATCCAGCAAGGACTGCATTCCAATTTGAAGGAGAAATCAAAAGCTTTTCAGACAAGCAAAAGTTAACAGAATTCAGCAGTACCAAAGCAGCTTTTCAACAAATGCTAAATGAACTTATCTAGACAGAAAACAGAAGATAACATGGTTGGATGGCATCACCGACTCAATGGACATGGGTTTGAGTGGACTCCGGGAGTTGGTGACGGACAGGGAGGCCTGGCATGCTACAGTTCATGGGGTCACAAAGAGTCAGACACGACTGAGCAACTGAACTGAACTGAGACAGAAAACACAAGAGAAAGAATAGACCTAAAAGAAACCCAAAGCAAGAAAGTAAATGGTAATAGGATCACACATATCAAAATTACCTTAAATGTAAATGGACTAAATGTTCCAACAAAAAGACAGGGACTGGCTGAATTGACACAAAAACAACACCCGTGTGCATGCTGTCTACAAGAGACCAACCTCAGACATAGGGACACACACAGACTGAAAGTGAAAAGCTGGAAAAAGATACTCCATGCAAATGGAAATCAAAAGGAAGTGGGTGTAGCAATACTCATACCAGATAAAATAGACTTTAAAATAAAGCCTGTTATAAGAGACAGTGAAAGATCCCACATAATGATCAAGGGACCAATCCTGAAGAAGATACAGCAGTTATAAGTAGGTATGCACCCAACAGAGGAGGACCTCAATACATAAGGCAAATGCTAACAACTGTTAAAGGGGAAACCAACAGTAACAATAACAGCGGGTGACTTTAACACCCTACTCACACCGATGGACAGGTCATCGAGACAGAAAATTAACAAGGAAACAGAAGCTTTAAATGATACATTGGACCAGTTGGATCATTTCATCCAAAAGCAGCAGATTTCACATTTTTCTCAAGTGCACATGGAATATGCACAAGATAGATCGTGTCCTAGGTAACAAATCAAACCATGGTAAAGTTTAAAAATTGAAATCATTTCAAACATCTTTTATGATCATATGCTATAAGAATAGACATCAATTACAGGAAAAAAAATCTATAAAAAAACACAAACACATGGAGGCTAAACAATAGGCTTCTGAATAACTAAGAGATCACTGAAGAAGTCAAGGAAAAATAAAAAAATACCTAGCAAATGACAATGAAATCATGACAACTCAAACCCTATGGGTTTCAGTAAATGCAGTGCTAAGAGGGAAGCTTACAGCAAAACAAGGCTATCTCAAGAAACAGGAGAACCATCAAATAAACAACTGGACCTGACATGTAAAGCAAATAGAAAAAGAATAACAAAACATACTCAAAGTTAGTAGAAGGGAAGAAATCATAAATATCAGAGCAGAAGAAAATTAAAAAAGAAATGAAGGTGGTAATAACAAAGATTAAAAAAAACTAAAAGCTGATTCTTTAAGAAGATAGACAAAACTGACCATCCATTAGAGAGACTCATCAGGGGAAAAAGTGAGAAATACAGAGACACATGTACCCCAGTAAGTAGGACGTGTGAGCAGCCTAGATGTCTGTCAACAGATGGGAGGATAAAGAACTGCGGTACACATATACAGTGGACTATTACTCAGCCATAAAAACTGCATTTGAGTCAGTTCTGATGAGGTGGATGAACCTAGAGCCTATTATACAGAGTGAAGTAAGTCAGAAAGAGAAAACCAAATATCGTATATTAGCACACATATATGGCATCTAGAAAGATGGTACCACTGAGCCTGTTTCCAGAGCAGCAGTGGCCACACGGACATAAAGAACATACCCGTGAGTTCAGCGGGGGAAGGAGAAGGCAGGATGAACTGAGAGAACAGCATTGAAACCTGTACATCACCATGTGTAAACTTAGATGGCCAGTGGAAATTTGCTGTGTGATACAGGGAGCTCAAATTCAGTGTTCTGTGGCAACCTGGAGGGATGGGACAGTGTGGGGGGAGTTGCAAGAGGGACCAGACATGTGTATACTGATTCAGTCAGCTCAGTTCAGTTCAGTCGCTCAGTCGTGTCCGACTGCGATTCATGGGGTCGCAGCACGCCAGGCCTCCCTGTCCATCACCAACTCCCAGAGTTTACTCAAACTTGTGTCCATCGAGTCGGTGATGCCATCCAACCATCTCATCCTCTATCACCCCCTTCTCCTCCTGCCCCCAGTCCCTCCCAGCATCAGGGTCTTTTCCAATGAATTAACTCTTCCCATGAGGTGCCCAAAGTACTGGAGTTTCAGCTTCAGCATCAGTCCTTCCAATGAACACCCAGGAATAATCTCCTTCAGGATGGACTGGTTGGATCTCCTTGCAGTCCAAGGGACTCTCCAGAGTCTTCTCCAACACCACAGTTCAAAAGCATCAATTCTTCGGTGCTCAGCTTTCTTTATAGTCCAACTCTCACATCCATACATGACCACTGGAAAAATCATAGCCTTGACTAGATGGACCTTTGTTGGTAAAGTAATGTCTCTGCTTTTTAATATGCTGTCTAGGTTGGTCATAACTTTCCTTCCAAGGAGTAAGCATCTTTTAAGCATTCATGTAAGTAAGCATTCATGGCTGTAATCACCATCTATACTGATTAATGTTGACATAAGGCAGAAACCAACGCAATATTACAAATCAATTAAACTCCAATTAAAATTAAATAAAATTTTTTTAAAAGACACGCCTGAGAAGCCGTGCTACAGCAGCAGGAGGTCAGAGGCCTGTGCTCTCCCAACAAGATTCTGCCCATTCTGACCCCTACCTGGGAAATCATCTTGACCTTAGACCTGAGCCCATGGTGACCTCCTGGCTTCATTCTTCCTGCCCAGGGGCCTGGCACTCGGCAGGGGCTCAACGAAGGTGAAGAGGAGGGAATGGACCCAGGACCAGTGAGGTGTGGTCCAGCATGACCCGCCCAACACATCAGAGAAACACTAAACACTGTGGACACAACCACAAGTGGTGGTCCAGGAAATCAGGGATGATGGTTTGAGAAGACCCCACTGAAAGTAAGATGTACACCCTGGCCCCCTACACACACACATACACCCACATCTGGGGGCACAAGTTACAGACAGACGGGGCCAGATGGACCTGGCTGGAGTCCAGTTTTGACTGCTGGCTACATGGACATCCTTGCAGCTCTCTGTGCCTCAGTTTCCTCATCTTGAAAATGGGGCTGTGAAAAACACCACCTGCCACCAGGCTGTTCAGAGGCCCCCAGGAGAAAACAGATGGGCAAGCACTTGGTTCACCCCCTGGGAGAGGGGCTGAGCTCTCAAGCCCCTTACTGACTGAGCCAGGCTTGCTCAGAATGGCAGCAGGACTCGGGTAAGATTCCGCAACGTTTGAGCCTCAAATTGCACCTCAATGAGTTTGTAAGACCCCTTGTCTCTAGGACTGCCTCTTGGACTGAAGGACTGAAGGAATTAAGTGAATGCCTTGTTCTTAGGACAGGAGGTCATCATAAGATGAAGTCAGACCCATCATCTAGGGTCCCAGCAGCCTGGCTGGTGTTGGAAACGGAGCCCCAGAGAATCCCCTGGGGAGGATCCAGGGGTCCACAGCCCTTCCTATCCGCATGATGGGAACCTGTCTTTGCCTGGATTCTGGCTGCTGTGGTTAGGCCAGGAGGGTCATCTCTGGGGTGTTCAGGACAGTGGACAACGTGGGCTAAGACCAGAGGTGAGGGATGCCTCTGCTGTGGACACCTGGAGGAGGACTGGTCAGTGCCTACTCCTTCCCTTTGTGCACACCAGCCCTCATCAGCCCTGGATTAAGTCCTGGGGACCCAGAGAAGAATCAGACACTGATCGCTGTGGAAGCAATCTGTAGTTCATGGTGAAGACGGGAGGTGCTCGAGTATTGTGGCCCCAGTGGAGAGTGCCTGGACCATGAGACTCCTCAGCTGAGTCTGGGTGGAAGCAACAGGAAACCTTTTCTGAAAGCACAGGAGGCACTATTATGGGAGCAGGTCAAGGGACGCAGGAGGCAGAAGGAACAGGCGGTCAGAAAGTGAGGCCTGAGGCTGCATTTTGCAGGCCGGGGAGCTTATATGATAAAACTTAAAGCCTCTCTTGAAAGAAAAGCTATGGCAAACTTGGACATTGTATGAAAAAGCAGAAATATCACTTTGTCATCAAAGTGCCACATAGTCAAAGCTATGGTTTTACCAGTAGCCACATACAGATGTGAGACCTGGAGCATAAGGAAGGCCCAGTGTCAAAGAACTGACGCTTACAAATCATGGTGCTGGAGAAGACTCTTGAAAATCTTGGAAAGCAAGATCAAATTAGTCAATCCTAAAGGAAATCAACCCCGAATATTCGTTGGAAGGACTGATGCTGAAGCTGAAGCTCCAATACTTTGGTCACCAGATATGAAGAGCTGACTCACTGGAGAAGATCCTGATGCTGGGAAAGATTGAGGGCAGGAAGAGAAGGGGGTGACAGAAGACGAGATGGTTGGATGGCATCAAGGACTCAATGGACTCAATGAGTTTGAGGCAACTCTGGGAGATGGTCAAGGACAGGGAAACCTGGTATACTACGGTCCGTGTGGTCACAAAGTCAGACACAACTGAGAGACCGAACAACAATTCAAGTTCTACTCAGTGCACTCTGTTGGAAATATCCCAATTTAATCTCATAACACCGCTTTGAGGTAGATCTTCCATCACTGTCAAATATTTTTACAGAGGAGGGAACTGAGGCCTAATGAGGTTGCATTACTCGCCCAGGGTCACAGGGCTAGGAAAGAGCAGAGTCAGGAGACAGCCAGGCCGGCTGGTCTAGAATCCACACCCTTACCCTCTGCACTCAGGTCACAGACATGAACACGGCACCAGCAATCACAGTATTGACTGGTCAGTCTCCTGCTGAGAGGGGAGGATGGAGCCCAGGTCCAGGGCTTAGACACCCAGTCCCAGCCCCACAGGAGGCCACAGGGAACCTGGTCTGGGAAGGGTAATCGAACCTGTGAGCTGGAGGATCTGGTCATCAAAGTGGGTCACGGCCTCGTCGTGCATGACCTGGCCTC
Organism: Hydropotes inermis; assembly: GCA_020226075.1. Taxonomy (NCBI): domain Eukaryota; kingdom Metazoa; phylum Chordata; class Mammalia; order Artiodactyla; family Cervidae; genus Hydropotes; species Hydropotes inermis. The sequence continues at coordinate 43,291,852 of CM035298.1, forward strand.
CGAGGACAAACTCCAGGCGACCTTCAGCCACAAGCTGGCGGACCTTGGCATGGTGGGCAGAGAGAAAAGGCCAGGTTACATCCCCTGGGCTGAGCCAGTTGTGTTTTCTGGGCACATGCCTATAGCATCTCATGATCCTTCCTTCAAACTCCTCAGCCTCATTTATTCTGCAAATAGCAGGACGCTGTCTGTCCTGGTCAGCACTGTGTCCATCTCTGAGAACAGCACCTGGCCATGCCTGCTGCTTCATCAAATGTACATACAGGTACATATGTTCACACCTTTTGCTTTTCAATGATGCCAAAATTATGGGAAACTTGTGGAAAATGTACCCAGAACTCCCATAAATCTTCCTCCAGATTATGTAATTGCTAGTGTTTTTTATCTATTCCCCTAAACACTCCCACATGTCATTACACATATTATGTTTTTCCTAAGCCTTTTGAAAGTACAGGTTAGCAACAGCATGCCTTTATCTGAATACTTCAGTATGCTTTTGATAAGAACAAAAGATGACAATTGCTATGTAATGGTCAAAACCCAGGATATTTCACACTAATAATATGTGTATGTGTGCTCAGTCACATGGTCATGTCTGACTCTTTGCAGTCCTATGGACTGTAGCCCATCAGGCCCATCTACCCATCGAACGTACTGGAGTGGCCTGGCATTTCCTTCTCCAAGGGATCTTCCCACCCCACATCTCTTGTGTCTCTTGCATTGGCAGGCAGGTTGTATACCACTGAGCCACATGGGAATCCCTATTCGTAAGTCTCCTATTGAATTAAGAAACTTTGCTCAAATTTTGCCACTTGTTCCACTAATGGCCTTTCTCTGATGTGAGATTCAATCTAGGTTCATGATTTGCTTTTAGGATCAGCTCTCTTTTTCATTCTTTAATTTACAATATTTCTTCAGCCATTCTTCTGCCTTCAGAAGATTTACAATTTTGAGGATTTCAGGCTACTTATTTTGTACAGTGGTCTTCAGATTGTATTTGTCCCATGATTGGCTAACAAATATTTTAAAGTATACCCATGAAAAGCATTGCCTGGTGGTCCAGAACGTAGGTCATAGTTTCAGTGCCGAGGACGTGACCTTGATTACTTCTTGGGCTTCCCTGGTGGCTCAGATGGTAGAGAATCTGCCTGCAGTGCAGGAGACCCAGGTTTGATCCCTAGGTCAGGAGGATCTGCTAGGGAAGTGAAAGGCTACCCAAACCAGTATTCTTTCCTGGAGAAATCCATGGACAGAGAAGACTGGAAGGATACAGTCCATGGGGTCTCAAAGAGTGGGACATGACTGAACGATTTTCACCTTCACTTTCACTGAGGGACTAAGATCCCGCAAACCTCATGGTGTGGACGATAAAATATATCCATGAAAGAAGGGAAGAGTGGAAACATACGTACAGTCAAGGGCTGTGACACTGAGCACATCATGCTCCTGGAAGACTGTGGTTTTGATTTGATCTGAAAGTACTGTCTTTTCAGATCATTCATTTGAGAAATGTGGAATGACATCTACCATGCACTGTTGTAAATGTGCACCTGCTTCATGTCGGGCACCATTCAGACACTGGGATTCAGTCCAAACAACTCAGAAAATTTCTAGCTAACAGGGACATACTATTGAGTTGCCTCTCTAGATCTTAGCCAGCACACACCTTACCGTCAGAAAAGGATTAAGGGATTGCATCTGGGGATGTCCGTGTAAAAGAAGGAAGAACTGCCCAATGGACACCCAGAGAGCTACACTTTGATTCACAATACTGACCCAGAACCCAGCTGTCAGCTATAAGCTGTGTGACCTTGAGCCAACTGCCTGCCCTCTCTGAACCCGGACCAGCTCTGTGCAGTAGGAGCAGGGTCCTCACCGGGCGGGTTGTGGGAGGAGTCAGCAGAGTAACCTGTACAGACCTGAGCCCAGCACCCGGCTCGCGGGAGAGCCCATCAGATGGGAGGCTCGTCCTCTCTGCTCCACAGGCTGCA
>CM035298.1:43308842-43377501 GCA_020226075.1 Hydropotes inermis
TGTGGACAGAAACATTGGCAGCCTGGTGGAGGGGGCAGTGGGCCAGGTCAGCCAGCAGGCCTGGGGTCTCCCTCTGGCCCCAGGCAGCCCCCTGCATGGGGGCAGCAGCAGCCCAGGGTGGCATAGTAGACAGGGGGAGGGGCTCTGACTTGTGCGATGGATGCACTGGGATTCAAAGCCAGGTCCACTGCTTCCTGACCTTATGCCCTGGGGGACCAGCCCGCCTGAGCCTCAGTTTCCCCATCTGTAAAATGCCCAAAAGGTCCCCCTGCTGCAAGGAGACAATGAGGCATCTATGTCAGTCCAGCCTGAGACGAACCCCAGCAAGGGGTTCCCAAATAGAAAGGGGCTGGTGTCTGGGCTGGAAAGCACTCACACAACATTTTGTTCTATTTGTTAGTTCTATTGGAGCAAGATATCCTGGGCTGATTTACCCGGATTCTCTGGTGCCCAGGCCACAGTGGATGAGGACCAGCTGCAGAGATGATGGGACAGAAGTTCAAGGAAGACAGAGCAGGGAGGAACCTCACCCATTCTCAGGTTCCCCGTGGAAGGAGAGAGACAACTAACACAGCTGGAGGCTCAGGAGATGGCCAGCATGCATCATCCCAGCTGGATCATCCCAGCACTCAGCACAGTTCTCTTCCCAGGAGAGCAACGAGGCCCAGGGACACCCAAGGACTCACCCGAGGTCACGCTGATGGAGGGAGAGGCCCTGGGAGCTGATTGATTTTGGAGTTCAGCCCCTGCTCAGCCCTCCCTGGCAGCCAGGCTGTGGCTCAGCTCACAGCAGCAGAGGAGGGTCACACCCCACTCAGGCCTAGCCAGGTACCACTTGCTTAATCCTCAAGCAACCCCCAGCAGGTCACCCATTGACTGAGGAGGACCCACGGTGCAGACAGGAGACCTCAGGGACACACTTCACACACAGCGGCCCCAGACTTAGAGACCAGGTCTGAACACGCCTGGTCCACAGCCCCTAGGGACAGACACAGGGCAGCGGGGCTCTGGGAGATACTTTAGACCTAAGGGGGCCCTCCTGCCTTCTGGAAAAAGGCCACCAGGACTAGATCTGTGGTTGCCACACCCCGGGACAGCATACCTGAGCGATGGTGTTCCACTTGTCCTGTCGGTAGAGCCTGCGCTGCATCTGGTAGCCATTGTTGTCCGAGTAGAGGACCCGCCCTGTGTTCAGGTCGGTGCTTGTCCTCAGGATGGCCTCACGGTTCAGCTCCAAGGGGCCCACCCGGTACTCCTGCTCTATGCGATGGCAGAGCAGCTCCCCATCAGAGCTCTGGGGCCCGTGGGCCAGCCGGGAGTAGATGGCGAATGTGGGCTCCCTGTCGTTCACCTCCCTGAAGGAGAAGCAAGACAGGTCGGTCAAGCCCAGGGTGGCTTCTGGATGCCCCGCCCTTCTCCTTTCTTCCTTCGTCTCCTTCCGTCTCCCTCCCTCCATCCTCTCTGCAGCCAGGGGGATGGGGAGCCTGCTTGGAATAGAAAACAGGAGGGTCCTGTCCTCTGAAGACTCTGGGTACCCAGCCATGCTGGGGGCTCTGTCTGTCCTGCTGATGGAAACACAAGAACTGCTCTCGGGTGTTGGTCACTGTCACCGTGGGCTCCTGTCCCACCTCTGGACCCAGGTGCCCCCAAGGTGACACAGCACAGGCCAGAGAGCAGGCCTGCAGAGACTGGAGCAGCTCATGACGTCATGGGGCTTCCAGGGAGGAAGGACCATGCGCCAAGCCCAGGTCCAGGGGCTGGGTGTCTGAAGCAAGCACCGGCCCCCATTGCCTCAATCACCTGCCTGTGAACACCTCCACGTGCTGAGAACAGCCAGGGGCCCGCCCTCACCTGTAGAAGTCCTGCCGGATCTCAGTCACCAGCGGCCCTGCCATGATCTCCATCCTCACAGCCTCCCACGCGGGCTCTGCTCTACCATCGGGTGTAAACACATAATTGTCTGAAATGGGACCTCGATGGAAATCATTCTTCACGTGATACTCCATGAAACTCTGGGTCACCTGTACTATTTGGTTACTCTGCCTGCACAGAGAGGAAAGAGAAAAGAGTGTCATCGTCATGGCCATCACATCCTCATTCTGGGACCCAGGCTGACAGAGCCTCTGGAGCTGCCAGCCTGGGACAAGGGAGCACAAACAACCTCCTAAGTGCACCATGACATTTGTGAGCTCACTCAGTGAAGCTCATGCACTTGGTTTGGAGAAAAGAGGTATGGACCCACCAGAGCTCACATGATATCAGATCCTCTCTCTTTCCTGGTTGTTGCTTTTGTTCAGTGGCTAAGTCACGTCCAAATCTTCTGACCCTACGCACTAAAGCACACCAGGCTCCCCTCTCCTTCACCATCTCCTGGAGTTTGCTCAAATTCATGTCCATTGAGTTTGTGATGCTATCTAACCATCTCACCCCCTGCTGCCCCCTTCTCCTTTTGCCTTCCATCTTTCCCAGCATCAAGATCTTTTCCAATTAATGGGCTCTTTGCACCATCTTATCAAAGTATTTGAGCTTCAGTTAAGTTAAGCCTTTCCAATGGATATCAAAGGTTAATTTCCTTTAGGACTGACTAGTTTGACCTCCTTGCAGTCCAATGAACTCTCAAGAGTCTTCTGCAGTACCACACTTCAAAAACATCAATTCTTCAGCACTCAGTTTTCTTTACGGTCCAACTCTCAAACCCTCACAAGACTACTGCAAAGACCAAAGCTTTAAGTGTATGGATATTTGTTGGTAAAGTGATATCTCTAATTTTTAATATACTGTGCAGATTTCACATAGCTTTTTTGCCATGAAACAAGGATCTTTAATTTCATGTGTTACATCACGACCTGCTGCAGTGATTTTTGGAGCCCAAGAAAATAAAATCTGTCACTCTCTCCATTTTTCCTGATTCTATTTGCCAAGATGTGATGGGACCTGATGCCATAATCTTAGTGTTTTGGATGTTGAATTGGAAGCCAACTTTTTCATTCTCCTCTTTCACCTTCATCAAGAGGTTCTTAGGTTCCTCTTCGCTTTCTGCCTTTATAGTGGTATCATCTGCATATCTGAGATTGTTGATATTTCTCCAGGCAATCTAGATTCCCCCTTGTGATTAATTCAGCCTGGCATTTCACAGGATGCACTGTGCATATAAGTTAAATAGTCAAAGTGACACTATACAGCCATGAGGATCTCCTTCCCCAATTTTGAACCAGTTGGTTATTCCACATCCAGTTCTAACTGTTGCTTCTTGAGTTGTATACAGTTTTCTCATGAGATAGGTAAGGTGCTCTGGTGTTCCCATTTCTTTAAGAATTCTCCATGGTTTCTTTTGATCCAAATCCAAGGCATTAGTATAATTAATGAAGCAGAAATAGATGTTTTTCTGGAATTCCCTTGCTTTTTCCATGATCTGACATACATTGGCAATTTGACCTCTGGTTCCTCTGCCTTTATAAATCCAACTTCTACATCTGGAAGTTCTCAGTTCACATACTACTGAAGTCTAGCTTAAAGGATTTTGAATACATCCTTGCCAGCATGTGAAATGAGAGCAACTGTACAGTAGTTGGAACATTCTCTGGCATTGCCCCTCTTTGGGACTGGGATGAAAGCTGACCTTTTACAGTCCTATGGCCACTGCTGAGTTTTTCAAATTTGCTGACATACTGAGGGCAGCACTATAGCAACATAATCTTCTACGATTTTAAATGATTAGCTGGAATTCCATCACCTTCACATGGTTTGTTCGTAGTAATTCTTCCTAAGTTGAAAGAACTCTTACAACTCCACAATAAAGAACAGCTCAATTTTGAGATGTGCAAAGGATCTAAAATGACATTTCAGCAGAGAAGATGCACAAATGGCCAAGAGGCCCATGAATAGATGCTCAACATCTATAGTTCATAGTGGATGGAAATCAAAGCCGCAATGAGATAGCACATCACATACACCAGGGTAGCTATATGGAACTGGCAGTTAATACAAATGCAGGGGGGATATGAGGAAATCAGACCCTCATAGTTTTGAATAAGATTGCAAAACGGTTCAGCTGGGTGGGACACAGTCCAATACTTTCTCAAAGTGTTAAACATACAGTTTCCTGTGACCAAACAATTCCACTCTTAGGAAATGACCCAAGAGAAAGGAAAGCTTTTGTCAACACAAAATCTTGTACATGCATGTTCACAGTGAACTTATTCACAAAAGCCCCAGAATGAAAACCACCCACATGTCTATGAGGTGAGGACTGTATAAATGAACCAAGGAATATCTGTCAATGGAATGTAAATCTGCCCCACAAAGGAACTGGGTCTCACTCACACTGCAATGTGAATGAAACTTGGAAATATCATCCTGCATAAAAGAGCACATCATGCAAAATGTCAAGCTGGATGAACCACAAGCTGGAATCAAGATTGCCAGCAGAACAACAATCTGAGAATGCAGATGAAAGTGAAAGTGAAAATTCCTCAGTTGTGTCCGACTCTTTGCAACCCCATGTACTTTATAGTCCATGGAATTCTCCAGGCCAGAATCCTGGAGTGGGTAGTTTTTCCCTTCTCCAGGGGATCTTCCAAAACCAGAGATTGAACCCAGGTCTCCTGCATTTCAGGTGGATTCTTTACCGGCTGAGCCACAAGGGAAGCCCAAGAATACTGGAGTGAGTAGCCTATTCCTTCTCCAGGGCATCTTCACGATCTAGGAATTGAACTTGGGTCTCCTGCATTGCAGGTGGATTCTTTACAAACTGACCTATCAGGGAAGCCCTACATAGGCAGGTGATACCACTCTAATGGTAGAGAATGAAGAGGAACTAAAGACCCTTTTGATAAGGGTGAAAGACAAGAGTGAAAATGATGGCTTAAATCTGAACATTCAAAAAACTAAGGATATGGCATCTGTTCTCATCACATCATGGCAAATAGAAGAGAGAAAAATGGAAAGAGTGACAGACTTCATTTCTACCTCCAAAATCACTGCAGATGGTGACTGCAGCCAAGAAATTTAAATACACTTGTTCCTTAGAAGGAAAGCTATGACAAACCTAGACAGCATACTAAAAAAGCAGAGATATCACTTTACCAACAAAGGTCTGTATAGTCAAAGCTGTGGTTTTTCAGTAGTCATGTAAAGATGGGAGGAGTGGACCATGAAGAAGTGGACCATAAAGCCATAGATTTGATGCTTTCAAATTGTGGTGCTTGGGAAGACTCTTGAGAGTCCCTTGGACTGCAAGGAGATCAAACCAGTCAATTCTAAGGGAAATCAACCCTGAATGTGCATTGGAAGGACTGATGCTAAAGTTGAAGTTTCAATACGTTGGCCATCTGATGAGAAGAGCAGACTCATTGGAAAAGACTCTGATGCTGAGAAAGATGGAGGGCAGGAGGAGAACGGGGTGACGGAGGATGAGATGGTTGGATGGCATCCCTGACTCAGTGGACATGAATACGAGCGAACTCCTGGAGGGAGTCGAGGACAGAGGAGGCTGGGTCGCTGCAGTGGATAGGGTCACAAAGTCGAACGCGCTGTAGTGACAGAACAACAACAACTGTGTGAAGGATACCAGGCGCCAGAGGGCCCCAGAGGGTGTGATTCCATTGAATGAAATGTCTAAACTAAGCAAGTCCAGAAGCTTCCACCAGCCAGGTAGCCCTGTGTGTATGCTCAGTGGTGTCTGACTTTGCAGCCCCATGGACTGTAGCCTGCCAGGCTCCTTTGTCCCTGGGATTCTCCAGGCAAGATTACTGGGGTGGGTTGCCATGTCCTTCTTCAGGGGATCTTCCCAATCCAGGGATTGAACCCAGGTCTCTTGCATTGCAGCTGGACTCTTTACCATCTGAGCCAGCAGGGAAGCCAGGTCCCTGAGGGAAGTGAAAAGAAGACATATGAAGATTCTCTTGGGGGTGATGTAAATGTCCTAACCTGAGTGTGGAGATGCCTGTACAATGCTGCGATCACAGGGAACAGCACAGACATGTAGAGTGTAAAGTGAGGGCTTGGACGGTATGTGAATTTCAGCAACACCCTCGTCATATATAAAAGAACAAAGGCCCTCCTCGAGCAAAACTGCGCTGGGGTGGTCTGTGCCCATGGAGGCTGCCTGCCTCAGGCCTTTGCACACGCGGGTCCTTCCCAGGAACCACCGCCCCCTCCTCTGACCCAGAGACTCCCTCCTCCCCTTCCAGGCGTCACGCCTGGCTCCAAGGGCCTCATCCCCCCCAAGCCCACTCTGTACCACCCTTTCTCAGTCCCAACAGCCTCCCCTCTCTGACTCTGCAGCAGGCGCTGGTAGTTCCCCTCCGGGGATGCAAGGTGGCCCCATAAGGAACACGCTGTCCTCCCCTGAGCCAGAAGCAACTGAAGACACGCAGGGTAAGGAGGGTGGACAGCGGGACATGAGCTCTTCCCCTGGGAAGCGCTGTCTGGGGTCCTGGCTTAGGGATGGGGTACCTGAGGGAGGGAAGAATGGGGTGGTGAGATGGAGCTGGCCGTTCAGGGGTGCTCCAGAAGGGGCATGGGGCCTGAGTGATGACAGAGCTCAAGCTGGCCTGCAGACTCCACCTTTCAAAGCATGACCCTGGGGCACGGGTCACTCACAACCTGCTGGGTGACAGCCCATTCCTTCAGCTCCATCACACTCTCTGCAGTCAGACCTGGCTCTGTGCCTCATGCCCTCTCAAGAAGGACCTGTGGGCTGACTGGAGGAGGGAGCCCCATGGAGGGGGTCCAGGTCTGTGCTTGCAGAGTGCTGACAGATGGCAGGACTGGGCTGCAGGTGACATTCACCTCGGACCAGTGTGCCCTGACCCCCTCCCCTTCTCTCGCTGCCTCTTCCTTCTCTTTCCTTGCCTCACTCTCTGCCCGCTGCCCGGCCCCCACCCCAGGTTCCTTGCCCCTCTCCCTGGCAAACTTCTGATCCTGTTAGGAGATCATATCGAGAAACAGAAGTGGGTGTGCGGCACAAAGAGCTGAAGAGGTATGGAAACTGCCTATAATGTGACCTCACCATGGACAGGGCTGACTTCAAACTGTGGGGGCCTCTCCTGGGCCCTCTCTGCTGCCAAGCAATAGCTGGTGGTGAGTGAATAGTTCAGTGGATGCGTGTGAGAGAGTCAATTCCTAAGCAGTTTGATAAGAAGTCTAGGGGTCCCCAAGGGGAGAGGGGTCTGGAATTCTCAAGGACGAAGAAAGGACAAACTTTTTCCCCCCTCTACATTCCTTAGGATTATATAACAATAATATATCCTGCTTGAGGACAGTATCTGGGAAAAATACCTTCTAGCTAATCCTATCTTAAAAATGTAAATTATGGAAGGAGGTCTAGTGAGGTCTTTACAACCTCCAGACATTCTTTTCATTCACTGTAATAACTAATTAGAGAGTATATAACTCCATGGCTAACACTAGCAAGGGGCTACTCTTTCTGCCCCCTTCTGATGCCTATGTCAGAAGCTTTCTCTATCTCCTATATACTTTAATAAAACTTTATTACACAAAAGCTCTGAGCGATCAAGCCTCATCTCTGGCCCCGGATTGAATTCTCCTCTGGAGGCCAAAAATCCCAGCATCTTTTCATGGTTCAGCAACAACCTTTCAGGTGAATCAACAGAAAGATGGACGGATGGATGATTGGGTGGATGGAAGATGGGTGCATGAGGGATGGAAACCAGGAAGGCTAGATGCATAGATAAGTGGTTGTGTGAATGTGTAGTGGATGGGACTTTGGGTGAATAGATGGATTTCATGTAGCTCTCAGTTTTAAAAAGTTAATCTCATGATTAGTATATTTTCCCAGGGTGTGTTAGTAAACACCCCATTTTCTGAGGATTAAAATCCCTGGAAGGAACAAGTTCAAGAAAAGCTGTATGGACCTGGCTTAGATTCCCATAACTAGACATAAACCTGGTTGCACTACAGGGAGCTTCACCAGTATCACACCTTCGCCCTGCAGCTGAGGAAATGGAGACCCAGGTAGGGCATTACCTGCCCAGGCCCAGGGTCCTCCTGGCTTCAGAGGCAGCGATGACTGCACCTCACCTCTCCCAGATGCTGTGCATCAGGTTGGTATCTGTGTCCAAGAACACGGTGTAGCAGTCATTCGCCACAGACACCAGGTGAGAGCCCACTTGTCCGCCATGTCTCCTGAGTCTATGTCCAAAATGCTGGGTGCTGGCCATGAAGCATACAGTCTCCCCAGTGTCCTCCTGGGATCTCCTGCTGGGCCAGATGCTGTAGTGCCGGTAGCTGAGCCCTGAGATCATGGTCAGCACATGCAGGTCATAGGCAGAGGGCATCTCCTTCGAACTCTGGACCTGGAAGACCTGAGGGACAAGATGAATGACGGATGTCAGGGATGGAAGATGCCTCAGTCTCCTTGGAAACCCTGGGCTTACACACCTGATGGATGGAGTGCTTGCTCTGCACAGGGACAGCTGGGTCATCCAACACTGGGCTGAGCTGGTTTCCTCTCCTGCATCCTCCCTGCTCAACCAGGTCCAACCTCTTCTCCCTCCTTCTTCTTTCTCCATCGTGGCTGCAAACCACCTGCCCTCTTCCCACACTCCCTCCTGTTCCTGCCTCTGAGCCGTTGCTCACGCTGCTCCTCGACCTCTTCGAAGGGGGCTCCCTTGTCTCTTCATCCTCCAATTTCCCCGAGGAGGGAGGTTTCCAGGTTGCCCTGCAGGCCTTTTTGCATCTCCGTGTAATCTGATTCAGGGAAGGGAGTTAGATGAGGACACTATGTCCATGCAAGAGGTCCTTCACTCTCTAGGGAACAAGTGGCATTTCTGAGTCCTGTGCGGAGGGTTTGGGGGATCTATGAAGAAACTCATGTTTCACTTCACAGTCTCCAGCACAGCGTTTCTCTGAGCTAAATAAGACACCTTTCGCCACCTCACACCCCAAACCTGTCCTGAAGGATTTGCCATCTGTCACTCCTACACTTTCTTATTTTCTTCTTTCCTGGATCCCCCACTAGAATAGAAGCCCCCTGAGAACAGGGATTATTGTCTACTTGATTATTAAAGTTTCTCTAGTGCCTAAAGCAAAGCCTGGCACATACTAGGTTTTCAGTAGTATTTAAGAGCATTTAGACTTAGTGGGTGGTGCCTATCGGTGGGGAGGGGGATGTTATGTGTTGGGCCTACTCAACCCAACACCGTCGTGTCTCCCGACCATGACAGAGAGGAATCTTCCTCGTCTGTCTCAGCTAAGAATCACTGCCCTGCCTGCCAGGTCATCACCCCATGCCTTAACTGTCCATTTCTGTGTCTGCTCCTTGAATCCCAGGACGGCTCCCGAGTTCCGGGATGAGCACTCACCTGGGGCTAGGCCCAGAACAGACATGGGGAGCGTTTGCTCAATGGCAGAGTGATGGCATCACCTCTCTCGCCTCTTCAGGGAAGTGCTGGCTTAATGACTGTAGGGTCACCCTTAGAACCAAGTCTAGCTCCAGGTCTGGGAAGGAATGACCACACAGGATTGGGGTGTCATAGCCAGGGCCTGCCCCTAACACAGCACCTCCATAAATTTGCGCAGTGAGGACTATTACTGGCTTCCCCATGAGACGCAGAAATTTACATAGGAATATATATACATATGCGCCCAGTGGGGAGCTGGACCGTGGGTGGATGGTGCCATGTGATACCATGGAGGTGAAGATGCCATGAAACCTTCCTTGGTGGGAACAGTAGAGCAGACTTCTGGTCAACTCAGAAGCCCAAAGCCCAGGGTCAGGCCCCTGGGTGGACCCACTGGCCCTGATGGCGACTCACCCTGTGACACCGTCCTCACAGTGAGGGCAGCCTGTCACATGTCCCCTTAGGTGCCCACTTCTGGGGGCCCAGCCCAGAGCAGGGGCAGCAACGGGGCATGCACCTTAGACGGGATGTCCCCCTTACCTGCGCAGGCACGGGGCGGCCTGACTCGTCTGTGATGCTGACATTGGGGAAGTCCACAGTCAGGGTGATGATGGTGGTGACCGTCCAGGCCAGCGGGTTGTAGACCACCGCAAAGCGTCCCCCAGGCTCTGGGCCTGCAGACAGACAACAGGCTCTACTGCTGGACCTGACCCACCCCTCACCCCTGGTGCCCCTCGGAACAAGGGAAACTGAGGCAAGTGAGAGCAGCCCTCAGAGTCCAGGGGAAGGACAGGCAGGCAGACACATGGGCTCCTACATGCAACCCCCTCCTCATCTCTTCCACCTGTGTCCTGGTTCCCAGGAGGGGTGGGGGGCATCCCCCCAGAGATGAGCTCCTCACTCATCTTTTCCTGTCATCCCACTTTACTGGTGAGGACACAGGTGCAGAGAGAAGGGTCAGCTGTCCAAGGTGACCCATGTCCTAAGACCTGGCTCCAAAGCTTGAGCACTTGGCAATATACAGACAGAATTCTCTGGGCCTTGAAGGGTCAGGGTCAATCACCAAGGTCAGCACTGGAGGTCTCTTTGAGATGAACCTGGGATCTCTTTATGCTCCATCCTCCACCCCATGTGCCCCAGGATAAGACTACGTCTGATGACTCCCGGATCCCTGGACATGGCAGACACTGTCCAGTCCCTGGCATCTGCACGGGCAGCTCCCATCGCTGGGTGCCTTTCTGGGGTCTCCACCTCCACCTCACTTGGGGAGTCAGTCACCCTTCTGAGCTCACGGGAATAGCCAGCCCCACCAGGAGATGGAAGAACACAGTTCTAACTCCCTTACTGAGAAAGTCTTCCCCTCCCGACACCAGTCTGCATGGGCAGAGTCCCTGGATGCTGCACCCCCGGTCCCCAGACTCTGAAGGCAGGATGGGACTGTACCCAGACACAGTGCAGAGGGCGGAGCTGGGCAGTGTGACCGGATGGACACCCGCCATGCCCCCCGGGGCCTCGCCTACCTGAGTGGGCTGGAGACCTGTCCTGGATGATGGAGGCCATCAGCGTCTGCACCCCTTGCATCCCGGTGCTCAGGTGCTCCACAAACATGTCACCAACCTTGAGGGCGTGAGTCCCGGTGATGGCGTCGTGGTGCTGGACCTGGGCCCCCGCAGGAGCAGGACAAGAGTGAGGTCAGGCCGGCCTCTGCTCAGCACCTGCTATCCTCACACCCACTGGGCCCTGACTCCCCTTCCCTCTCAGCAGGTGCTGCTGGAGAATTGGGGATTCCTCCCACTTTACAGAAGAGGAAACTGAGGTCAGAGAGGTTGATGAACTTGCCCAAGTGTTTTTGAACTTGGGAAAACACATAACTGTGTCCCTGACCTTGGCCAGAAAACTGACTTCTGGAAAGGACCCTCCCCAGCTTCCCTCCATGACCCAGTCATCCCATAATGAGAGGGTAACAAGTAGGAAGGTCAAGGGTCTCCAAACGGAGGAGTGTCAGACATTTTTAACTCTCTCTTAAGGGGCAGGAGGAAACAAACTAGTGTTATAGTTTTTTCCCTTCTCTATACAAATTTAAAAAGAGGTTTCTCTTAAAATTCTGTGTTGCCATAATGACACCTGATTCCACTTGAACTTTTCTCCAACCTTGAGCTAACCAACGCATTTTTCTTATGGAAATGTTTGTCTTAAGCTATGTTAATATACTATGTATTTACCCTAGACTCTGTCTTCTAGTTGGTTCCCCCTAAAGACTCAGAACCCACTTGACAAATCAGTATGTTATACACTTACACTGTTCTCTTAATCTATGTTAATGAAACTGTATATGTGTATAAAAATCTGCCTTTCTTCAATAGTCATGTCAATCATTTTATGGCCCGGGATGACTCACCTGGCGCTAATATTTTCTCAATGAATGTTGTGGGTGAGGGGCCTGGTGCCATTCTCTGAGTTTTGAGACATTTCCTTTCTCTGATTTGCAGATTTCTAGTAGCTATATAACATCCAGCTAAAGACTGGTAGGGGGATACTCTTTCCACCCCCTTCTGATGTCTATGTCAGAAGCTTTCTCCATCTCTTTTATACTTCAGTAAAACTTTATTACACCAAAGCTCTGAATGATCAAGCCTCATCTCTGTCCCCGGATTGAATTCTTCTCATCCAGAGGCCAAGAATCTGGTGTTTTTCATGGTTCAGCAACAACCTTTTAGTAAGAGCTGATAACCTGCTCCAGAAAAGCCCCACTCATGGCCAATTACTCATCTGTACCACGTAGGGTTGGATGACCTCCTCTTCCCAGAAGGGAAACTCGAGTCCCCGTGAGGTGAGGCCACATGGCCAACCACTCTGATTGGTGCTAAAGTCAAATCCCCTTCACCCCCTGCACAATGACGAGTCCGGCCAGCAATTCTTTTTCGTGGCTATGAATGTCATGGGCAGTGTGGCCCACTTCTGACTGGTGAAGAGACAAGTTGTAGGAGATCTTAGGCCTCAGTTTTCCCATCGATACAGTGGAGACAAGTAAGATGCAGGTTTATGAACAACTTCCTTTGTGGCAGCACAGAGCCCAACAACTTATGTGTTACTGATTTGGATGTAGGGTCTCATTTCCCAAGGGGGAAATTAGCGCTCAGAGAGGGAGACTCGGTAGCTGAGGCCTCGGAGCTGAGCTGAGGTCTGAGCCCAGCCTTGGGTTGTTGGACATCAGTGCCTCTCCCCCTTGCCCTTCCCCTCTGGGTCAATCTGGTTCTGTGTCTTCCTGAACCACACGCTGCACCCTGGCAGGCCACGGTCCTAGCCTTGGAGCAACTTCATCATGCATGGTCTTCCTACCCAGGCGACCTCAGTGTTCTCATCTGTAAAAGGGACCTGTAGTGACCGGGGACAGGGAGGTGTGCTGGGCTGGGAAGGGGGAAGCACACAGCCCAGGGGGGTCCAGTCCTGTCCTGTCTCTGGGAGGCACTGCATTACCTCGGAGACCGCCCAGCGGAGCTGCTGGAGCTGCTGCAGGCCCCAGGCCGGGTCCAGGTGTGGGTGCGGAGCCAGCAGCACGTGGCGTGTGAACATGGACTCCCCAGCATACAGTAGACTGCTGGCTCGCCTCGCCAGTGCCTTGAGCCCGCTTCGGGAGGCGTAGAATCCAGTCCAGGCATGAAATATTTCTAGAAGCAACAGGCCAGGACTGGGTGTGAGGTCCTGCCCACAGAAGCCCCTGATCCCCATCTGGGAAATGCTGAGGAAGATGAGGTCAGAGATGGATCTGCCTGGGTCCCCAGGGACACAGCCTAGACCTGGAGTGATCTCAGGGTTCCTGGTCCAGCCAGGTCAGCAGTGGTACGAGATCCCTGGAAGGCCTGGGCAGCTGGCAGAGTCAGGTTGGGCTGGGGCAGGTCTGGAGAGGCCTGAGTGCTGAAGGACTGTGATGACAACAAGAAATCGGTGTGCACCTCAACCCTTGGCATAGCCTGTGGGGAAAGGCCCTGAGTACCTCAGGGGAGTTAGGAGGGGGATGAGGGCCAGGGGGCAGGACCCAGGGGGAAGGGCTGGAGTGCTGGCAGCCCCTGTATGCCTCTGGAGATAAGGTGGTTCCTGGAAGGCATGCATTTCAGCAGTTCTCTCTGGATGCTCAGCAGGGAAGGATGGCAGTGGTTGGAGCTGTGAGAGCCCTGGAGCCACTGTCCTGACCCTGGACTAAGAGTGTGAGGCTGGTGGAAGGGGCAAGAGTCTGAGCACCTTGAGGCTGGGATCTGTCTCAGCAGGTGGTTCAGGGTTCCCGGCTGTTCCCTCCTCTTGCCTCCTCCCCAGGCTGGGTTGTGACTCCATTCTAGGTTCTTCCCTCAGAGGATGTTTGCTCGACTGGGAAGGGAAGCCGCGAGGACTGGGGAAAGGCTACATCCTGAAGGGCCAGATGCAGGGGCCCTCCACAGCTCCTCCCGGAAGCTGAGCACAGAGGTCAGGGCACCGGCGACCCCAGCCTCAGCTCCAAGCAGGGACCCAACTAGACAAAGCTACATAGATCCCCCTGCGCTCAGATCAGGACCAAGCCTACTCGAGGTTCAGTCTCTGATTAAACAGTGCCTCTCCAGGGTAAGGTTAAGTGGCCACACCCACCTCGCATTTCACTGGACTTTTCAGCATACCCTCCCACCCAGACCAGACACTCCTTCCTGCCTTCTGGTAACCACGCCCACATCCTCTATCCCCTCCCATCTCAAGTGTGACCACGCCCACCCAGCAGTGTCCACACCCACCTCAATTGTAACCCCGCCCACACCCTCTATCCCCTCCCATCTCAAGTGTGACCACGCCCACAGGGCAGTGTCACACCCACCTCAATTGGAACCCTGCTCACTTTCTTGTAGGCTCTCAGCTACTCCAGGAGCCAGCCCTCCCCCAGTCTGATGAGGTCCAAAGGCAAGTGTCCCGAGAGGTATGTAGCTCCTCTTTCTCACCACTCAGGCAGAAGACCAAGGCAGGAGAGGCACTGCAAATCCAGGTCTGGGGCAGTCAGGGTGGCACCTAGCCCGGATCCAGCCCTGCAGCTGGGGGCCCACCCTGCTGTCTCTTTGGGAGGGAAGGAAATGAGAAGGGAAGTGGTTGTATTTGAACTGCCTTGTGGGAGTCACTCCAGTCCTCCTAGAATCCATGTCACAGATGACAGAACCAAGCCTCAGAGGAGTGACATTACTTACCCAAAGCCACCCAGCCCTTGGGGGCAGGAGCTGTGATCTCAACCCAGGTAAGCATCTGAGACACCGCCTGGGGCCAGCCTTGCTGAGACACTGAGCCTGCTGAATGGTGAGGGCGGGGAGGGGACAGGCATAGCTCAGGCACCCAGATCCCCTGGGGGATGTTCAGCCCGTGGATGCTGCTATGAGCCTGGGTCTCCTAACTGTCCGTGGGGACAGACATATACCTCACCTCTCCCTTCTAAAACGACCTCTCCTGCCGAGTGATCCCACCGTGGACCTAGGGCTGGGCAAACCTGGCTGGGAGGTAGGGCCTGATCAGGGTCCCTGGGTTGCTCTGGCTCATGGGACCCTGGCTACAGTCTCCCCTCCACACCCATACTCCTTCAGTCAGTTCAGTTCAGTCACTCAGTCGTGTCTGACTCTGCAAGCCCATGAATTGCAGCATGCCAGGCCTCCCTGTCCATCACCAACTCCCTGAGTTTACTCAAACTCATGCCCATCGAGTTGGTGATGCCATCCAGCCATCTCATCCTCTGTCGTCCCCTTCTCCTCCTGCCCCCAATCCCTCCCAGCATCAGGGTCTTTTGCAATGAGTCAACTCTTCCCATGAGGTGGCTAAAATATTGGAGTTTCAGCTTCAGCATCAGTCCTTCCAATGAACACCCAGGACTGATCTCCTTTAGGATGGACTGGATGGGTCTCCTTGCAGTCCAAGAGACTCTCAAGAGTCTTCTCCAACACCACAGTTCAAAAACACCAATTCTTGGGTCCTCAGCTTTCTTCATACCCCTTAGCTCTTCATTTTTTTAAAACAGAGGAGCAGGACCACAAGGATCCTCCAAGGATTCTGGCATTGTATGCAGTAAGGTTTCAGATGTTCAATAATTTGGCCAATACCTTCCCCCGCGGATGCCCTGAGCAAGGCTGGACTGGGCTGTGGAGGGTGTTTCTGCCTCCCCAGCTGTCAGGGGGAAGCTGTGTGCACATAATTCCTGTCTGACTTGCAGATGCGGAGCTGGATCTTCTACGGGGTCCGCTTGGAGGTGGCTGGGGCTGGACCTGGAAGAGGCGCTGATGCTGGGCTTCCTCCAGGGCAATCAGGCCCTGGACTAGCTTCCTCTCACGGAGTGCCCACACCGTATCCAGGATGGCACCTGGCCTCCCGGGACGGAGACGCTGCTGTAACTGTTAACAGCTGCCTCTGCTGAGCCCTGGCTCTGGCCCAGGCACCAGGCTGTGGGCTCTCCTCATCTCACTTTATTTAACACTGGTTGCGCTAACCACGATGAACGTACCCACTTTCCTGACCCAGGACAGCTCCACGGGTGCACACAACCCGGCACAAGGCTCACTCCACGACCTTTCACCCCGAGGCTGTGCCGGCCACAGCCAAAACCGTCCTGGCCTCCAGGACACAGGCTTGTGGGAGACAAGGGCCCCCAATATTGACTCTGTGGCAACGGGTGAAAAGTGGGGCACTGAGGGGGAGAGGAGACAACCAGTCTAGACTTCAGATCAGGAAAGGCTTCCTGGAGGAGGCGACATGCATGCATGCATGCTCAGTCATGTCCAACTCCGCAACCCCACAGACTACAGCCCGCCAGGCTCCTCTGTCCATGGAATTTCCCAGGCAAGAATCCTGGAGTGGCTTGCCGTTTCCTCCTCTGAGGGATCTTCCCTGCCCAGGGATCCGACCCGCACCCCGTGTCTCCTGCATTGGCAGGTGGGTCCTTTACCACAAGCACCACCTGGGGATGAGAGGAGGCGACACTACAGGACAATCTGGACTTTGCAGAAAGAGAAGGTGGGCGCGGGGCAGTCCTTCCGGCAGCACTGGAGTAAAAGGCCGAGACGGGGCCTGCTGCATGTGGCCGGCGTGAGCGGCTCCGGGAGCCTGGAATCCGGCGGAGTGTGGAGGGGTCAGGCAGGAGGGTCAGGGCCTGCAGCTGCCCCGGGCCCCGAGCAGCCTCCAGGCAGAGGCCTGAGCAGGCACCACGTTCGGGGGCCGCTTTCCTCCGTGGCCCCGAGTCCCTCCACCCAGAGGCTCCTACCCGAGGAATAGGGCAGGAAGTCTCGCTGCTCTCGGACCGGCCAGGAGAGCTGGTGCGCGTGCACAGCCCGGAAGTAGCTGCCCGGGGTGGCGTACTCCATCGAGACGCCGTGCTGGTGGGTGAACTTGTTGACCTCCTCCAGGACACGGTCCATGTTGGCGAACTGCAGCGAGGCGTTGAAGAACTGCCTGTCGCAGCCCTGCAGCCGGGGGACAGAAGCGACGCCCTTCGCCTCTGGGTGCAGAGCCCAGCCTGCGCGGGGAGGGCCCCTCTTCTCCCCAGGACCACCCCCCGCTCCCCGCGGCGGCTCGGCCGGGCCTGTGCTGTGCGCGCCCTCCTCCCTGTCGGGTTCAGGTGGTTCCCCAGCGCTGGCTGGTCTGACAGCTGCAGGTTTCTGCCCGTTCCAAACAGTCCCCCACTTCTCCACACTCGCCAGCCCCACCTTTGGCCACCAAACATCGGATCTCCTTCTCTATGAGACTGGTTTTGTAAAATTCCACAATAGAGATGATTCGGGTTTTGTTTTTCTGTGTCTGACAGCTTCCACCTCCTGACAATTTCTTTAATCCCAGCACTGCTCTTAGTTATCAAGAACCTTAATTATGATAAGATACTAAATAGGAATTAAAACCAGAATGGCTTGCTTGAATTTACTGACTTTAATCCCATCCTCAGAAAGATGTCAAAGTAGAAAAACTTGATAAATTCCTGGAAATATATAACCTGCCCAGTCTGAATGATGTGTAAACAGAAAGCTTGAACAAATGGATACTAGAACCAAACTGAACCAGGAGCCAAATACTCCTCAAGAAAGCAAAGATCAACATTCAGTGGCCATGTCTATCAAATGTTGAAGAAGAATTTATACAAATCCTTGTTTAGTCAGCTCAATCACTCAGTTGTGTCTGACTTTTTGAGACCCCATGGGCTGCAGCACACTAGGCTTCCCTGCCCATCACCAACTCCCAGACCTTACTCAAACTCATGCCATGCAGTTGGCGATGTCATTCAACCATCTCCTCCTCTGTCATCCCCTTCTCCTGCCTTCAATTTTTCCCAGCATAAAGGTTTTTTCCAATGAGTCAGGTCTTTACATCAGGTGGCCAAAGTATTGGAGTTTCAGCTTCAGCATCAGTCCTTCCAATGAATATTCAGGACTGATTTCCTTTACAATTGACTGGTTTGATTTCCTTGCAGTCCAAGGGAATCTCAAGAGTTGTCTCCAACACCGCAGTTCAAAACCATCAAATCATTGTTCAGCCTTCTTTATGATACAACTCTCATATCCATACATGACTACTGGAAAAACCATAGCTTTGACTAGATGAACCTTTGTTGGCAAAGGAATGTCTCTGCTTTTTAATATGCTTTCTGAGTTGGTGACAACTTTTCTTCCAAGAATCAAGCATCTTTTATTTTCATGGCTACAATCACCATCTGCAGTGATTTTGGAGCCCAAAAAAATAAAGTTCTTCAGTGTTTCCATTGTTTCCCATCTCTTTGCCTTGAAGTGATAGGACCGGCTGCCATGATCTTAGTGTTTTGAATATTGAGTTTTAAGCCAGCTTTTTCACTCTTCTTTTTCAGTTTCATCAAGAGGCTCCTCAATTCCTCTTCACTTCTTCCATAAGGGTAGTGCCACCTGCATATCTGAAGTTATTGATATTTCTCTCAGCAATCTTGATTCCAGCTTGTGCTTCATCCAGCCTGGCATTTCGCATGATGTACTCTTCATATAAGTTAAATGAGCAGGGTGACAATATATAGCCTTGACACACTCCTTTCCAAATTTGGAACCAGTCTATTGTTCCATGACTGGTTCTAACTGTTGCTCTTGACCTCCATACAAATTTCTCAGGAGGCAGGTAAGTTGGTCTGGTATTGCCATCAAGGATTCGGGAATACAAATCCTTATTAGTCTATTTTACAAGCTAGAAGGGGACTGAAAGGTTTCAATATAATTTTACAAGGCCAAGATTACCCTGACACCAAACCAGGCTAAGAAGCCTCTATAAAAGAAAATTATAGCTGAATATATCCTAGGAACATAGATGCAAAAATCCTCAACAATATAATAACACACAAAATCAACAATACTTGACGGCAATATTGCATCATCATAAAGCAGAATGCAAGGAATTTATTCCATGAATGCAAGGACCATTCAACATCCTCAAATCAATCAGTGAGAAAATGTGAGATAAAAATTATATGATCATCTCAACAGATGCATAAAAGGCATAAGACAAAATTCAAATTCCATTTGTGATACAAACTCTCCTCAAAGTGGGTGTGGATGAAAATTACCTCAATATATTAGAGGCCATATATGACAAGTAAACAGCCAACATCGACTTGTGGAATAAAAGGTGAAACTATTCCTGAGAGATCAGGAAAAAGACAAGGATGATCCCACTCACCACTTATTTAATGTGGTATTATAAATCAGACCCGCAGTAATTAGTAATGAAAAAGCATGGAAATCGGAACAGAAGAAATAAAATTCTCACTAATGGCTACTGTAATGATGTCATAAAAATAGTGACTATAGAAAATGCTAGAGACAAATCTTAAAATTAATGAAAGCATTAAAGTTGAAGGATAAAAATATCAATAGACACAATCCTCTGCTGATTAGTGTTTCCACACACTAACAACAAATCATCAGAAAGACAAATGAAGGAAACAATCCTATTTATAGTTACATCAAAAAGGTAAAATACCTAAGAATACATTTCATGGAGCAGGTGACAGTCCTGTACACTAAAAACTAGAGGACACTGATGATAGAAATGGAGGAAGATGCAAGTAAGTGGGAAAATATTCTGAGCTCATGACTGCAAGAGGAGAGCTGCATTTTTCAAAGCAATCTACAGATTCAATGCAAAACCTTTTAAAATTCCAATGACATTTTTCACAGAAATAGAACAAGCAATCCTAAAATTTATGGGAAGCACAAAGACCATGAATGGTCAGAGCAATCTTTAGTAAGAAGAACAAAACTAGAAGCATCGTACATCCTGATTTCACACTTCACTGCAAAGTCATAGCAATCTAAACACTCTGGTACCGACAAAAAAAGATACAGATAGATCAATGGGATAGAATAGAGAGCTCAGAAATAAAGCCATGTGTATATGGCAATTACATTGAAGCAAAAGGGCAAGAATATAAACTGGGGAGGGACATCTTCTACCAGAAATGGTCTTACCTCAGGTGTAGAATGAGTTTAGATCACTACCTGACACTGTACTCAAACAGTTCAGTTCAGTTCAGTCATTCAGTTGTGTCTGACTCTTTGTGACCCCATGAACCCCATGCCTCCCTATCCATCACCAACTCCCAGAGTTTACCCAAACTCGCATCCATTGAGGTGGTGATGCCATTCAACCATCTCATCCTCTGTCATCCCCTTCTCCTCCTGCCCTCAATCTTTCCTAGCATCAGGGTCCTTTCAAATGACTCAGTTCTTCATATCAGGTGGCCAAAGTATTGGAGTTTCAGCTTCAGCATCAGTCCTACCAATGAACACCCAGGAATAATCTCCTTTAGGATGGACTGGTTGGATCTCCTTGCAGTCCAAGGGACTCTCAAGAGTCTTCTCCAACACCACAGTTCAAAAGCATCAATTCTTCGGCGCTCAGCTTTCTTTACAGCCCAACTCTCACATCCATACATGACCACTGGAAAAACCATACCCTTGACCAGATGGACCTTTGTTGGCAAAGTAATGTCTCTGCTTTTTAATATGCTCTCTAGGTTGGTCATAACTTTCCTTCCAAGGAGTAAGCGCCTTTTAATTTCATGGCTGCAATCACCATGGTAGTGATTTTGGAGTCCAGAAAAATAAAGTCAGCCACTGTTTCCATGTTTCCCCATCTATTTGCCATGTAGTGATGGGACTGGATGCCATGATCTTATTTTTCTGAATGTTGAGCTTTAAGCCAACTTTTTAACTCTCCTCTCTCACTTGCATCAAGAGGCTCTTTGGTTCTTCTTCACTCTCTGCCATAAGGGTGGTGTCATCGGCATATCTGAGGCTATTGAGTGTAAGTCAAGCTAATTAAAGATTTGATTGTAACTCCTGGAACTATAAGGGCTTCCAGAAGAAAACATACACTGTAAATTCCTCATCATCAATCTTGATGATGAGTTTTTAGATTTGACATCACATGGAAAGAGAACACAGAGAATAATAAACAAATAAGACTACATCAGCAAATCAAAACCACAATGAGGTGCCATTACAGGCCAACCAGGATGGCTGCTATCCAAAAGTCTACAAGCAATAAATGCTGGAGAGGGTGTGGAGAAAAGGGAACCCTCTTACACTGTTGGTGGGAATGCAAACTAGTACAGCCACTATGGAAAACAGTGTGGAGATTTCTTAAAAAACTGGAAATAGAACTGCCATATGACCTAGCAATCCCACTTCTGGGAATACACACCAAGGAAACCAGATCTGAAAGAGACACATGCACCCCAATGTTCATCGCAGCACTGTTTGTCATAGCCAGGACATGGAAGCAACCTAGATGCCCATCAGCAGACGAATGGATAAGGAAGCTGTGGTACATATACACCATGGAATATTACTCAGCCATTAAAAAGAATTCATTTGAATCAGTTCTAATGAGATGGACGAAACTGGAGCCCATTATACAGAGTGAAGTAAGCCAGAAAGATAAAAAACATTACAATATACTAACACATATATATGGAATTTAGAAAGATGTTAATGATAACCCTATATGCAGAACAGAAAAAAAAAAAAGAAGACACAGATTTATAGAACAGTCTTTTAGACTCTGTGGGAGCAGGCGAGGGTGGGATGGTTCAAGAGAACAGCATTGAAACATGTATATTATCTAAGGTGAAACAGATCACCAGCCCAGGTTGGATGCATGAGACAAGCGCTCGGACCTGGTGCACTGGGAAAACCTAGAGGGAATGGGTGGAGAGGGAGGTGGGAGGGGGGATTGGGATGGGGAACACATGTAAACCCTTGGCTGTTTCATTTCAATGTATGGCAAAATCCACCACAAATTAAAAAAAAAAAAAAAAAAAAAGACTACATCAAACTAAAGGCTTCTGCATAGCAAAGAAACTTCATAAATAAAGACAGCCTATGAAATGAAACATTTTCAAGTCATAAATCTGAAAAGGTATAATACACAAAATATAAAAAGAACACATATAGATCAGTAGTAATAATGAAAGCAATCCAGGTAAAAAATAGGCAGAGGTCCTGAGTAGACATTTGTCCAAGAAGACACAGAGATACCAACAGACACAGGAAAAGATGTTGAACAAATTGAAACCACACAGAGGTACCACCTCACACCTTTGAACGGCTATCATCTAAGAGAAAAGAAACAACAAATGTATGTCAGGATAAGGAGAAATGTAAACATTCATGCACTGTTGATTTGAAAGTAAATTGTTCCAGCAATTATGGAAACCAGTGTTCCTCGAAAAACTAACGATAGAGCTACCATGTGATTCAGTCATCCCACTTCTTTGTATTTATTCAAAGAAAACAAAAACACTAACTTGAAAAGACTTCTGCAAGCCTATGTTCATTGCAGGTGTTTTTATAATCAGCAAGAAATATGGAATCAACCTGTATGTGCATCAGTGGATGAAGAGATCAAGAACATGTCATATATGTACACAGTATTATTCGCCATAAAAAGAGGAAATCCTGCCGTTTGCAACAGCATGGATGGAACTTGAGGACATTATGCTCAGGAAACAAGTCAGACAGAGAAAGATGAAATACTATATGGTCTCAGGTATACGTGAATTAAAGGAAAACAGAAAATATGTGGAAAATAACTTCATGTATGGAGAGAACATATTGGTAGATCCAAAGACAGGGGCTGCGGTGTAGGCTAAATGCTTGACAGAGGGCAGAAGTTATGTTTCCATCTGAGAAACAAGTCATGAGGAGGTAATGTGCAGCATGGTGACTGTGGGTGCATGCATGCACACATGCTTTCTTACTTCGGAGCATTTCTGATGGCTCTGAGCACAAATTCCGCTTTCTTAGCTGCCCTGCTAAGCACCTACGTGGCGTCAGGAAGATTCCTTAACCTCTCTGGCTCTCGGTCCCTTATGAGTGGACGGGACCCAATAGGGCCTGCCCCTGTGCCCAGTGGGGCAGAGAAAATGGGGGAGACACATACATCACGTAGAACACGGGGTGCTCCATCCAGTTTGGCTGTGACCGCAGTGGTGACTGGGTGTCAGGCACTGTCCCCCGGGGGCGTCTTTCCCATCTGACCTCAAATCCAGCCAATGGAGCAGGTCCTGTCATCATCCCCATTTCACAGATGAGGAAAGTGAGGCCCAGAGGGTCCCACGTCTCACAGCCCCTGACTCGGGAGCCAGGATTCAGGCCCAGGCCTCTGCTCCCATCATTGAGTAGGGGAAAGGAGAGGAGAGCTGGGGAGAGGCTCGAGCCTGCGTCTGGGAGGGGATGCATCGGAGGTGAGGTTGTGGGGGTGATCCAGGGTGGGGGGCAGAGCTGGTAGACTGGGTGAGGACTCGGGGTGCAGGGAAGGAGGACTGAGCTGGGGCTGGGATGGCCCACTGCCTGGATGGACACTGACCTAATTAGAACAGGACACACAGTCCAGGGGTGGACCCAGGTGCTGAGGTCGGACACATGAGAGCAATCCCTGCACAGAGTTGAGAACCAGGGCCTGGGACCCCAACTTACCCAGGGCCAGAGGACGTGTGGTGTCCGGAACCAGGTGACTCGAGCCAACACATTGCCCAGGAGGAGACTGGTAAAGCTTGGAATGCTGTTCTCAGTGACAGGCATTTCCATGCTGGGGTACAGGCCATCCGTGGGTGGACCTGGGAAGACTGGTTCGCCATCCCAGTAAAATCCCTCGCTGAGAGAGAGACAAGTGTTAGGGATCCGCCCTGAGAAGGGCAGGAGCCCGAGGTCTAGGAGGGAGGACTCAGCCAGGCCAGAGCCTCTGGGCCTGCAGACCCTCCTCGGGGCCTCTGTCTCCCATCAGAGGGTGGACAGGGCGGTGGTGGGCAGATGAGAGCTCTGTGGACAGAAGGCGTCACCTTTCAGCCCTGCAGGACCTTGGGCACATGACCCTACGACCCTATTTTTCAGCTGTTCTGTGGAGCCCACCACCTCTGGGCCCCAGTTCCTCCACGTGGATCAGGAGCAATTCATGCGATCACTCATTCTTTAGGTTATCTCTGTGCCCTTCAATTCTGATTCCAAGGACGCGGAGCAGGGCTGGGACCAGAATGAGGCAAGTGAGACACTCATCTTCAGACAGAACTTCGCACTTGTAAAAATCTCAGTAACGATATAATGCGATTTTCACACTTTTCAAATAAAAAATTATGCAACAAACATCATGATGAACAGAATCACAAAATTCTATATAAAGACAGAGCAGTGTTACAAAATCCTCAGACTCAGGGAGACTGAGGACATGGAGGCTCTGGTGCTGCGTACTGAGTCCAGTGCTGCTGCCCCACGGCTGCTACCACAGGACCTCGGCTGAGTGTCCGGGCCTCAGCTGTTCTTTCTGTAAGATGGGTGCTCAGTGCGTGCCCTCAGGACTGGCCATGAGGGGCGTGGCTGAGCTGGCCGGGGGAGGGTGCTGGGACGGGAACGGCCCGAGGCCGGTGCTCACGAGCAGTAGCCAAACTGGTCCAGGACGTGTGTGAAGATTTCCTGCTGCACCGACAGGGATCTGGACCCTCGCCACACGAACTGCAGCTGCTACGGACCCGGAGGGAACAGGGTGAGGCCCAGGGGCGACGCGGCTGCCGGCTCCCCTCCCCAGACCCCACCCGAGTCTCCTAGCCGCCCGCACCCGCTCCTCTCAGTGGTTCATGGTCAGCATCTCCCTCTGCTGCCCCCTCCTCAAGATTCCCCCTGCCCTCCCAAAGCCACGTTGGTGGAGGAATTGGCCCCTGCACTTTCAACTGACCCTCCTCAGGGCAGGACTCTCTGCCAGGGCCTGCCAGCCAGGCTGTCTCTAACTCAGCTTGAATGCCCCCAGACACAGGGAGCTCATCACCATCACTAAAGGTGCAGAAGTGTTTTTCAATTCTGATGGTGAGAACGTGGATGAGTAGATGTGGCTCACCACTCACCCGGTTATCCTGCATGGCCTCCTTCAGGTCGTAGTCGATCCTGGAGATGACGTGGGCATTGAAGCCCGCCAGGGCAAAGAGGGTGGGGGTCGTGGAGGATGCACCAAATGGGTCCACCTGCCAGGAGAACTGTGGCCGGACCCCAAATGTTTCGTAGAGAAAGCTGTGCCCTTCTGCAAAGAGACAGCCAGGCAGTTGGACTTGGGGAGGGCTCTGAGAACTCGGGAACCAGTGGGAGCAGCAGAGGGGACTCAGGAAGCAGAGCAGACCAAGGAGGAGCAGCTGGAGGAGAGTAGGAAGGCCTGGGGTGGTGGGTCCGAGACGAGGGTTCAGTAGACCCTGGAGGGCACAGCCTGTCCCATATGGTCTGCCTGAGGCTGCTGACTTGGTGGACACTGATTCCACACTCTTGAAGTGAAGAGAACTGAATTGAAGAGAAGACTCTTGAGAGTCCCTTGGACTGCAAGGAGATCCAACTAGTCCATCCCAAAGGAGATCAGTCCTGGGTGTTCATTGGAGGGACTGATGTTGAAGCTGAAACTCCAATACTTTGGACACCTGATATGAAGAGCTGACTCATTTGAAAAGACCCTGATGCTGGGAAAGATTGAAGGCGGGAGGAGGAGAGGATGACAGACGATGAGATGATTGGATGGCATCACCGACTCAATGGACGTGAGTTTGGGTAAATTCTGGGAGTTGGTGATGGACAGGGGGAGGCATGGCATGCTGCGGTCTGTGGGGTCACAAAGAGTCAGACACAACTGAGCGACTGAACTGAACTGAACTGAATTCCACACTAAGAATCCTCACTTCAATCAGGGGACACTGACCCAGACCCAAGGGATGACTTATAACTGGTCACAGGTCATGGAAAGATCATCTACCTCTGCCTGATTCTTTTCTCCCCCTCTGTGGGAACTAGAAGTGGGTGTGCAAATAGTTATAGGCAAAAAGATGTTTGCCATTAGCTGGCTTGGGTTTCAGGGCAAGAATTCACACATTTCCTGTTTTAAAAAGTTTCAGCAAGAAATGTCCCCTTGTTCCCCTTTGCTTTCCTGATGGCTGGAGCTGTGGCAGCCATTCTGTGATCATGTGGGAGAGGATATGAGAATATGAGAAACATCAGTGGGCTGCAGAATCAGTCTCTAAATCCTCCCTCTTCTTTGTAAGGAAGCCATAAATATCTTAATGACAAATCAGTGTACCTCAGGTTTTCTCAACGCTGTTAGAAAACCTTCCTGAGGTCCAGATGAACAGGTGATTATGTATAAAACAATTAATCTTTGCCCAACATATACTCTCCCCTCTGCCTTTTAGTAACAGAACCACACAGCCCCTCCTCATTAGGGAGGGCAGTAGACTCCTGGCAGGAGCCTGCATTCCCCTGCCTCCTGAGGATGACAGATCACGTGATGAGGTTCTGAACAGTGGATGTGCCCAAGGAGTGATGAGCGTAGTTCAGGGTCCCTTCTCGAGGATGCGCTGCCCTCTTCCCTTCATTCCCCTCCACTTCCCAACTGAGATGGTATTTCAGAGGAGTGAGGCACCTTCAGCCACGCGAGGAAGGCAGGGACAGCCTATAGGGTGGCAGAGCGAAACACACCAGCTACTGGAAGCCCCATTACTCTGTGGAGCAGTGACCCCGATGGCCCAGAGAAGCGCACAGTGTAGACGCCACGCCCCACCCCCACCCTGAGAGAAGTAACCTTCCCTCTTACTTGAGTGTCACTCAGTCACCTTCATGCAGCTGAGCCAGCGTCCTAATGAGCACAGAGACCAGGTCAAGACCTCCCCGCCCAGTGATGCAGGGCGGGGCCAGAGCTCAGGGGCCAAGGTGCCCGAGAGGCCAAGGGCGCATCGGAACTGTGCTCTCTGCCTCAGCTGCAGAGACCTGCTTCCTTCCAGTTTTTAACTCTGCTGAGGAGGAGTCAGAGAGGAGGGAGGTGGAGCAGAGGGGCACCCAGGAGGCAGGGGATGACCGGTATTGGGAGGGGGAGGGCGTAGGCACAGGCCGAGAGCTGGGGCCAGAGTAACGAGGACAGCAGGCTCCTAGCAGCACTGTCCCAGCCGTGTCCTTCCCTCTCGGGGACATTTGCTTCTGTCACTGCAGTTAGGGGAGCCCCAGCCCCCATGTGACCTGAGCTGGGCTACCTTCCAGAGGGTGGGGTGGCTGGGGAAATGCCCCTTGTGTCCCGCCTCCCTTCCAGGCCTCTGTTGAGAATCGCAGCTAGGAAGGGTCAGCTCAGGGAGGGGATGAGCTCGCACCCCCAGGGCCTGCTGCCCACACTCAGCTCGTCCTGTCCTCTGAGCTGGTGGGAAAACCGCCATCCCCCCATAGAGATATTCTGTCTAAAACTAAGTCTCGAGAGTGTTTATCAAGACCTAGGAGATGAAAACACAGTGACTCAAAACCTAAGGGAGGCAGTAAAAGCAGTGCTAAGAGGGAGGTTTATACCAATACAAGCCTACTCAAGGAGCAAGAGAGCCATCAAATAAACAATCCAAGTTTGCACTTGAAGCAAATAGAAAAGAAAAACAAAACCCCCCAAAGTTAGCATAAGGAAATAAATTGTAAACATCACTACAGAAATAAATTTAAAAACAAATGAAATTAATAGTGGCAAAGACCAATAAAACAAAAGGCTGGTTCTTAGAGAAGCTAAACAAAATTGACAAATCATTAGCCAGACCCATCAAAAAAATAGAAAGACTCAAATCAATAAAATTGAAAATGAAAAAGGAGTCATATCAGACAACACAGAAATACAAACGATCATGAGAGACTACTATGAGGAAATATATGCCAGTAAAATGGACAACCTGGAAGAAATGGACACATTCTTAGAAAAATATTACTTTCTAAAACTGAACCAGAAAGAAATAGAAAATATGAACAGGCCAGTCACAGGCACAGATTCCCAAAACTGTATTCACAAAATCTTCCAACAGACGAACATCCATGGCAAGAGAACTTAACAGGTGAATTCCATCAAAACTTTTGAGAAGAGTTGTTACCTATCCTGCTCAAACTCTTCTGGAAAATTGCAGAGGGAAAAATCATCCCAATTCATTCCATGTGACCACCATCACCCAGATACCAAAACCAGACAAGGATGCCACAAAAAAGAAAATCACATGCCAATATCACTGGGGAACATAGATGCAAAAATACTTAAAATTCTAGCCAACTGAATTGAACAACACATTAAAAAGATCATACATCATGATAAAGTAGACTTTATCTCAGGGATGCAAGGATTGTCCAGTATACAGAATATCACCATCACAGGAGAGACAAATCAATTAATATGACATACCATCTTAACAAAATGAAAGATAAAAGCCACATGGTCATCTCAGGAGATTAAGAAAAAGCTTTTGACAAAATCATACATTCATTTATTATAAGTCTCCAGACAGTAGACATAGAAGAAGCATGTGAAAGTGAAGTCACTCAGTCATGTCCAGCTCTTTGCGACCCCATGGACTGTAGCCCACCAGGCTCCTCCGTCCATGGGATTTTCCAGGCAAGAATACTGGAGTGGGTTGCATTTCCTTCTCCAGAGGATCTTCCTGACCCAGGGATCAAACGGAGGTCTCCCACATTGTAGGCAGAGGCTTTATTGTCTGAGCTACCAGGGAACCTAACATAATAAAGGACTTATACGACAAAGCCATAGCGAGCATTGCTCTCAACAGTGAGAAAGTGAAAGCATTTCCTCTAAGATGAGGAATAAGGCAAGGGTGCCCACTCTTGCCATGATTATTCAACATAGTTTTGGAAGTCTTAGCTACAGCAATCAGAGAAGAAGAAAAAAAAAAAGAATCCAGACAGGAAAAGAAGTAAAATTCTCACAGTTTGATGATAACACAATAATATACAGAGAAAACTCTAAAGATGCCACCAGAAAATTACTAGAGGGAATCAATGAATAGTAAATTTCAGTTCAGTCGTTCAGTCATGTCTGACTCTTTGCAACCCCATGAACCACAGCACACGAGGCCTCCCTGTCCATCACCAACTCCCAGAGTCCACCCAAGCCAATCTCCATTGAGTCCGTGATGCCATCCAACCATCTCACCCTTTGTCATCCCCTTCTCCTCCTGCCCTCAATCTTTCCCAGCATCAGGGTCTTTTCCAATGGGTCAGCTCTTCACATCAGGTGGCCAAAGTATTGAAGTTTCAGCTTCAACATTAGTCCTTCCAATGAACACCCAGGACTGATCTCCTTTAGGATGGACTGGTTGGATCTCCTTGCAGTCCAAGGGACTCTCAAGAGTCTTCTCCAACACCACAGTTCAAAAGCATCAATTATTCAGTGCTCAGCTTTCTTTATAGTCCACTCTCACATCCATACATGACCACTGGAAAAACCATAGCCTTGACTAAACAGACCTTTGTTGGCAAAGTAATGTCTCTGCTTTTTAATATGCTGGCTAGGTTGGTCATAACTTTCCTTCCAAGGAGTAAGCGTCTTTTAATTTCATGGCTGCAATCACCAGCTGCAGTGATTCTGAAGCTCCCCAAAAAAATAAAGTCAGCCACTGTTTCCCCATCTATTTGCCATGTAGTGATGGGACTGGATGCCATGATCTTAGTTTTCTGAATGTTGAGCTTTAAGCCAAATTTTTCACTCTCTTCTTTCACTTGCATCAAGAGGCTCTTTAGTTCTTCTTCACTTTCTGCCATAAGGGTGGTGTCATCTGCATATCTGAGGTTTTTGATATTTCTCCTGGCAATCTTGATTCCAGCTTGCACTACTTCCAGCCCAGCGTTTCTCATGATGTACTCTGCATGTAAGTTAAATAAGCAGGGTGACAATATACAGCCTTGGTGTACTCCTTTTCCTATTTGCAACCAGTCTGTTGGTCCATGTTCAGTTCTAACTGTTGCTTCCTGACCTGCACACAGGTTTCTCAAGAGGCAGGTCAGGTGGTCTGGTATTCCCATCTCTTTCAGAATTTTCCACAGGTTAATGTGATCCACACAGTCAAAGGCTTTGGCATAGTCAATAAAGCATAAATAGATGTTTTTTCTGGAACTCTTGCTTTTTCGATGATCCAGCGGATGTTGGAAATTTGATCTCTGGTTCCTCTGCCTTTTCTAAAACCAACTTGAACATCTGGAAGTTCATGGTTCACGTATTGCTAAAGCCTGGCTTGGAGAAATTTGAGCATTACTTTACTAGCGTGTGAGATGAGTGCAACTGTGTGGCAGTTTGAGCATTCTCTGGCATTACCTTTCTTTGGGACTGGAATGAAAACTGACATTTTACGGTGCTGTGGCCACTGCTGAGATTTCCAAATTTCCTGGCAGCAAATATTGAGTGCAGCACTTTCACAGCGTCATCTTTCAGGATTTGAAATAGCTCAACTGGAATGCAATTGCCTCCACTAGCTTTCTTCATAGTGATGCTTCCTAAGGGCCACTTGACTTCACATTCCAGGATGTCTGGCTCTAGGTGAGTGATCACACCATCATGATTATCTGGGTCATGAAGATCTTTTTTGTACAGTTCTTCTGTGTATTCTTGCCACCTCTTCTTAATATCTTCTGCTTCTGTTAGGTCCATACCATTTCTGTCCTTTATTGAGCCCATCTTTGCATGAAATGTTCCCTTGGTATCTCTAATTTTCTTGAAGAGATCTCTAGTCTTTCCCATTCTATTGTTTTCCTCCATTTCTTTGTATTGATCACTGAGGAAGGCTTTCTTATCTCTCCTTGCTCTTCTTTGGAACTCTACATTCAAATGCGTATATCTTTCCTTTCCTCCTTTGCTTTTTGCTTCCCTTCTTTTCACAGATATTTGTAAGGCCTCCTCAGACAGCCATTTTGCTTTTTTGCATTTCTTTTTCTTGGTGATGGTCTTGATTCCTGTCTCCTGTACAATATCATGAACCTGCATCCATAGTTCATCAGGCACTCTGTCTGTCAAGATCTAGTCACTTAAATCTATTTCTCACTTCCACTGTATAATCATAAGGGATTTGATTTAGGTCATACCTGAATGGTCTAGTGGATTTCCCTACTTTCTTCAATTTAAGTCTTGAATTTGGCAAGAAGGAGTTCATGATCTGAGCCATAGTCAGCTTCTGGTCTTGTTTTTACCGATTGTATAGAGCTTTTCCATATTTGGTTGCAAAGAATATAGTCAGTCTGATTTTGGTATTGACATCTGATGATGTCCATGTGTAGAGTCTTCTCTTGTGTTGTTGGAAGAGGGTGTTTGCTATGACCAGTGCGTTCTCTTGGCAAAACTCTATTAGACGTTGCCCTGCTTCATTCTGTACTCCAAGGCCAAATCTGCCTGTTACTCCAGGTGTTTCTTGACTTCCTACTTTTGCATTCCAGTCCCTTATAATGAAAAGGACATCTTTTTTGGATGTTAGTTCTAGAAGGTCTTTTAGGTCTTCATAGAACTGTTCAACTTCAGCTTCTTCAGTGTTACTGGTTGGGGCATAGACTTGGATTAATGTGATATTGAATGGTTTGCCTTGGAAACAAACAGAGATTATTCTGTCATTTTTGAGATTGCATCCAAGTACTGCATTTCAGACTCTTTTGTTGACTATGATGGCTACTTCATTCCCCCTAAGGGATTCCTTAGAATACTTAGAATAGATAGTAAAGTTACAGGATATTAAATTAGTAAACTGAAATCCCTTGCACTCCTATACACTAATAATGAAAGACACATGTACCCCAATGTTCACTGCAGCACTATTTGCATTAGCTAGGATATGGAAACAGCTGAGATATCTGTTGACATGGATAAAGAAGTTGTGATACGTATATTCAATGGAATATTCAGTTCAGTTCAGTCTCTCAGTCGTGTCCGACTGTTTGCAACCCCATGAAACGCAGCACGTCAGGCCTCCCTGTCCATCACCAATTCCTGCAGTTTATTCAAACCCATGTCCATCAAGTCGATGATGCCATCCAGTCATCTCATCCTCTGTTGTCCCTTCTCCTCCTGCCTCCAATGCCTCCCAGCATCAGGGTCTTTTCCAATGAGTCAACTCTTCACATCAGATGGCCAAAGTATTGGAGTTTCAGCTTCAACATCAGTCCTTCCAATGAACACCCAGGACTGATCTCCTTTGGGATGGACTGGTTGGATCTCCTTGCAGTCCAAGGGACTCTCAAGAGTCTTCTCCAGC
Organism: Hydropotes inermis; assembly: GCA_020226075.1. Lineage (NCBI taxonomy): Eukaryota > Metazoa > Chordata > Mammalia > Artiodactyla > Cervidae > Hydropotes > Hydropotes inermis. The sequence continues at coordinate 43,340,760 of CM035298.1, forward strand.
ACCACAGTTCAAAAGCATCAATTCTTCGGCGCTCAGCTTTCTTCACAGTCCAACTCTCACATCCATACATGACCACTGGAAAAACTATAGCCTGGACTAGACGGACCTTTGTTGGCAAAGTAACGTCTCTGCTTTTTAATACGCTATCTAGGTTGGTCATAACTTTCATTCCGAGGAGGAATGTTATCAGCCATAAAAAGGAACACATTTGGAGGAAGGAAAGCCCAATGCCATCATGATGTCCTACACACAGTCCCTCTTTAGTGGAGTGCCGATGGGTAGAGCTCAGCCCATGCTGCAGTCAATCCTGGCTCATCCACTGACTCTTTGTCCTTCTTGTAGCCTCAGACTTAGTGTCTCTTCTGCAAAGGGGTCTGAGAGCATGATGCCCTCTGCACACCCTGCCTTCAGTGGTGAGTGAGGTGATATGTGTAGAGAACACTTGTTAAATGGAGAGGAATGGCCTGTAAGTGGCCAGTGTGTGTGGAGATGGAGGGGATGGTGCTGATGGTGGCAGTGGCACTGGTGTTGGAGGTGGTCCAGGTGTAGATAGTGATGGGGCGGCAATGGTTTTGATGGTGATGATGGTGACGGTGTTGGAGGTGCTGGTGTCAGAAGTGATGCAATGACGTGCTGGGCTGCTAGTGGTGGTGCTGGTTCTGGTGCTGGCAGGTGAGGTGATGGCAGAGATGGCATCTGACCTTTACTGATCATTTACTAGGGACCCACACACTGTACACTGTGTGCTCTGTTGGAATCATCCCAATTTAATCCTGGTAACACCCCTTTGAGGTGGATCTTCCATCACTATCAAGCACTTTTCCAGAGGAGGGAACTGAGGCCTAATGAGGTTGCATCACTCGCCCAGGGTCACAGGGCTGGGAAGGATCAGAGTCAGGAGACAGCCAGGCCGGCTGGTCTAGAATCCACACCCTTATCCCCTGCACTCAGGCACAGATATGGGCGCACTACCAGCAATCACAGTATTGACTGGTCAGTCTCCTGCTGAGAGGGGAAGATGGAGCCCAGGACGAGGGCTCAGACACCCAGTCCCAGCCCCACTGGAGGCCCCAGGGACCCTGGTCTGGTGAAGGGTAATCGAACCTGTAAGCTGGAGGATCTGGTCATCAAAGTGGGTCACGGCCTCGTCGTGCATGACCTGGCCTCCGAGGACAAACTCCAGGCGACCTTCAGCCACGAGCTGGTGGACCTTGGCATGGAGGGCAGAGAGAAAAGACCAGGTTACATCCCCTGGGCTGAGCCAGTTGTGTTTTCTGGGCACATGCCTATAGCATCTTGTGGTCCTTCCTTCAAGCTCCTCAGCCTCATTTATTCTGCAAATAGCAGGACGCTGTCTGTCCTGGTCAGCACTGTGTCCATCTCTGAGAACAGGACCTGGCCATGCCTGCTGCTTCATCAGGAGTATATACAGGTACATATGTTCACAACTTTTGCTTTTGAATGATGCCAAAATATGGAAAACTTGCAGGAATTGTACCCAAAACTCCCATAAATCATTCTCCAGATTATCTCATTGCTAATATTTTTTACCTCTTTCTGTTAACACTCTCCCATGTCATTACACACATTATTCTTTTTCTAAACCATTTGGAAGTACAAGTTAGCAATTGCATGCCTTTATCTGAATAGTTCAGGTCATTTTTGAGAGACAAAGATCATTACAACTGCTATATAATGATCAAAACTCAGGCTATTAGACATTAGTAACGAGTGCATGTGTTCATACGCAGTTTCTTGGAATGTCCAACTCTTTGCGACCCCATGGACTGTGCCCCACCAGGCTCCTCTGTCCATGAGCTTCTCCAGGCAAGAATACTGGAGTTTATCCTTTAAATTACAACACTTCCTGAGACTTTCTGTTACATAATTTTTATGGTTTCAGGCTAGTACATTTGTAGCATGCTCTTCAAATTGCATCTTTTACATGACTGCCTAACAAATATTTTAGAATACAGGAATGAAGGAAATTTCCTGGGGCTTCAGTGTGTAGGATGCAGTTTCAGTTTCAAGGATGTGAGTTTGATCCCTTCTTGGGCTTCCCTGGTGTTTCAGATGGTGGTTAATCTGTCTACAATGCAGGAGACTGGTTTGATCCCTGAGCCAGGAAGATTCCCTGGAGAAGGGAACAGCTATCCACTCAAGTATTCGTACCCGGAAAATTCCATGTACATAGAAAACTGGCAGGTTACAGTCCATGAGATGGCAAGGAGTTGGATGTGACTGAGTTACTTTCCATTTTACTTTAACTAGGGAGCTAACAGCGCACAGACCTCATGGTGCAAACAATAAAATACATCCATTAAAGAAGGGAAGAATAGAAGCATACAGTCAAGAACTGTGACACTGAGCACATCATGCTCTTGGGAGACTGTGGCTTCTCTTTGATCTGAAAGTACTCTCTTTGCAGTTCATTCATTTGAGAAATGTGGAATGACACCTACCATGTTGTTTTAAATGTGTACCTGCTTTATTATGGGCACCATTCAGACACTGGGGTTCAGTCCAAACAACTCAGAGATAATTGCTAGTTTCCAGGGACATATTACTGAATTTCCTGGCTAGGACTTAGCCAGCAGACACTTTACTGCGGGAGCAGCATTAAGTGACTTGGGTCTGGGGATGTCCATGTAAGGAAGGAAGAACTGCGCAATGGACACCCAGAGAGCTACACTTTGATTCACAATACTGACCCAGAACCCAGCTGTCAGCTATAAGCTGTGTGACCTTGAGCCAACTGCCTGCCCTCTCTGAACCCGGACCAGCTCTGTGCAGTAGGAGCAGGGTCCTCACCGGGTGGGTTGTGGGAGGAGTCAGCAGAGTAACCTGTACAGACCTGAGCCCAGCACCCGGCTCGCGGCAGAGCCCATCAGATGGGAGGCTCGTCCTCTCTGCTCCACAGGCTGCAGGTTTGCATCCCCTCTGGGGGCCTGGGGCACACCCAGCTTCACCGTCTGAGCTCTCTGCCTTGAGCAGGTGGCTGAGCCTCTGAGTTTCACCATCGGCGACTGTTCTGAGGGCAGGTGATGCCTGGAGGGGACCACTCCCCAGAGGCACCCTGGGTGCTCACACCGTGGGCACATTCTGGGCACAGCCTCTCTGAGGAGGGAGGCCACTCTGCTTCCAGATGTGGGGCCTGCAGCTGAAGAGCCAGCCCCACCTGTGATCACACGGGGAACGAGGGGAGGACCTGGCCCCAGGCTGCCCCTCCTTGGACCAGGGCCTCTGACCCCCTAGACAAGGAGTTAATCAGCCCCGGAGGTTAATCCACAGGGCCTCCTGCACCCTGGCTGGTCCTGGGCTCTGGGGCCCATGGATCCCTGCAGATTGACAAATGAAGTCAGAAGGTGTGGACACAGGTCACCCCGGATTGCCCAGTGTCAGAAGGGACCCCATTCTCACCAGCTGAGTGCCCGGCTGGGCTGCCAGAGGTGCAGTTATGCAGGACGAACCAGAAAGGCAGGATCAAACACAACCCTGTCCCCTGGGCATGGGGCTGACCACAAACTTGTACTAAAGGGACCCTGGGCACAGCTCAGCCGGGTTGGGGCCTCCTGGTCTATGCAGCCCCGCCCTGGTCACACAGAGCACAACCCAGGAACTTCCTGAAGGGTCGTCCCCAGGACCCCCAGGGCATCTGCTCTCAGCTGCCTGGTGAGAACCCCCTGAGAGCAGTGTTACCTGCCCTTTCTGCTCCTCCGAGGCGACGCCATCCCACCAGAGCCGGAAATACTCCTGCTCCACGGCGATGAACCTGCGCTTCTTCTCAAGGGTCAGCTCCTCCACCACGGTGTTGTAGACGTTGGTGACATAAGCCTGCATGCTCTCCTGCAGTGGGGAGGGGGAGAGACCATCACTCCAGCCCCGTGGGGGAAACCAGAGGGCGTGGACCAGGGACCGAGGAGGAACGTCCAGGGAGACACGGTGTCCGGGGTCCACGGGCACTCCCGCCAAGCCTGCCCCAGGCCCTGCCCTAGACTCCCCCTCCTTCTCAAACAAGGGAGCCTGGTGTCCACTCTCTGCTGGACGGGCGATGAGCCTTGCACTGAGAGAAGGACCCAGGCGGACCCCCTTAGATGGGAGCCTGCCCCTGAGGAGAATCATGAGGAGACGGACATTCTATGTAACACAGGGATGTACCAGTCCAGTGGGGTGTGCTGACCGTTCCTGCCTTTTAGGACAGACAATTGACAACAGGGCCCCGGGATTGAGGTCCAGGGACTCAGATGGGCCTTCTTGGGATGAAATGATGGGGAAGTATGTGTCAAGGGCTGAGGCTGAGAGGAGCTGACCCCGCGAGTCGTCTCTCTGGATCTATCTCTTCCCCCAAGGCTCTGAGCCCCCAGGATGGAGCTGAGCCTGCTCCCATCTGAGTCAGGCTGGCTCACCGTGGTGCTGGGATGCTGATAAAGGAATGCAAGGAGCCCTGGGCTGGGCATTATTGGGCAAGGCGGCGATGTCTGCTGACTTGGGCAGCACCCCACCCTGGGCCTCAGTGTCCCTTCTGTAAACTGGGGGTGACGAGCCTGCTTCCCACACGTCAGCAGTTCCACACGCAGGTGGGTGACCACCCACAGAGGCCACCCAGTGAGCTGGGACCAGACTCAACACTCAGTCTCAGGGCCTCTTGCTGCCCTACTGCCTTTAAAATGAGCAAATCACTTATTAATGTCTCATGGAAAGTATTGTATGCATGATTACAGAGTGGTCCTATTCATTTATTTCCTTCCTCCTTCAAGAAAAGAGCTTGTGCAGGCCTGGGTAATCATTTCAGTTACCTGCTATTGAAATTTATGGAAATCAGTCTTGCCCTCTTTTCCTCAGCCCTGGTTCATACATTCACTCAACGAATAATTGAGGAATACTTTCTATCAATTGCGGCTGGGAACACATTCTCACCCCTGCCCACAACCAGCCCATGTGAGTTGCTCAGTCGTGTCCGACTCTTTGTGGCCCCATCAGCTATATCCCGCCAGGCTCCTCTGTCCATGGAATTCTCCAGGCAAGAATACTGTTGTGGGTTTCCATTGCATTCTCCAAGTGAACTTCCTGACCCAGGAATCAAAGCTGGATCTCCATCACTGCAGCAGATTCTTCACCATCTGAGCCAGCAGGGCAGTCCTCAGCCAGTCCATAGCCAGGTAATGATGGACCCCAGGCCGAGACCCCTGATGGCAGACACCCTTGTCTGCAAACAAACCCTCTCTGGAGTCCAGACGGAAAAAGAGCCGCAGCTTCAAGAGGTGTGCAGGGGTCGCTCGGGGCACCTACCTGTACGGTGTGCAGCCAGCCCACATCCATGTGGCTGTGCGGAACCACGAATACCCTCAGTCGCGCCTCAGAAGGAGCCCCCAGGGGCCACATCAGGCCCAACTGCAGGAGCAGAGGCAGCCAGCCCCGCAGCTCCATCTCCTCGGCCAGCACAGGGGCTGGAGGACGTCTGCCTGCCTGCCGGGCCTGCCTCCTGCCAGCCGATGGGGCGGGAAGGAGACAAGGAGTGACGCCCACACAGAGGCTGTCACCTGAGCGGTGCAGGCGGGGGCCCTTGCTCACTGCCCTGCAGCACTCTGCTCCATCTGGGGTTTCCTGACCATCCGCCTTTAGCCAAACCCCAAACACCACCTCCCCAGGGAGGCCTGCCAGCTTCCCTCTGGCTCCCCTCACCCCGGTCCTCATGCCCGTTCCCTAGGCCTCTCCAATATTTCCCAACTGGGCATCTTGCCCATCCCTGCCCCCACCCACTGGACTGGCTCCTTCACACTGCCCTGCAAATCCTAACTCTCAGTGTGGGGCCTGCCACCACCAGGAAGACTCCTTCACATGAACCCCAAGTCTGAGACTTGCAGTAGGGTTGTCATCTCTCTTTTATGGGGGTTTTCACAAATAGGACCTGACTGTCCCAGGTCACACAGCTAACGTGGGAGCAAGAGGGCCTGAAAATTCAGAATTAGGTCTGGACCACGGATAGTGACCTTGGCAAGATGCCTGAACCCTCTAGGACTCCGCAGCCCATCTGTAAATTGGGACCCATAGAGGAGCTAGGGACCCGAGAGGGAATTCACAGGAGATGACAACAGCGGGGTCTCCTTCCTGGAGGATGGCTGGCACGGTGGTGCAGTCTGCAGGGGCCAGAGTGTTGCCTGGGGGTCTCTGTAACCCTGACTTGGAGCAGGGGTCTGGGAGTGGGTTCTGCTGTCTGACCTCCAAATGCCTGAGCGGCTCTTTCTGTGGCTGCCCGACCTGAGACTCACTCTCACTTTTGGCCACCTTGTCCCCTCCCCCAGCAAATACATCTGGAGAACACGGTCTCCAAGCAGATCTTTATCCTTCCTGTATCATCCACCTCCCTGGTACCCACCTGGCCTGACTTGACCTGGACTTTCCTCCCATTGAGGGTCTTAAACAGCGACACATCCCATCTCACAGATCTGGAGACCAGAAGGCCCCCGGAGAGTCAGGGCTCAGGGCAGATTCTGTGACAGCCGCGGGGGCTCACTCTCCTTCACTGGGTGCTTGCTATATCACTTTAGTCAAGTCCGATTCTGAAGGACCCTATGGACTGCCGGTCCTCTGTCTGTGGAATGCTCCGGGCAAGAATACAAGAGTGTGCTGCCATGCCTCCTGCAGGAGTTCTTCCCAACCCAGGGCTTAAACTTCAATCTCTTATGTCTCTGGCATTGGCAGGCAGGTTCATCACCACTAGGCGACTCAGAAGGTAAAGAATCTGCCTGCCATGCAGGAGACCGGGGCTCAGTCCCTGGTTAGGGAAGATTCCCTTGAGAAGGGAATGGTTACTCACTCCAGTATTCTTCCCTGGAGAATTCCATGGATAGGGGAGCCTGGTGGGCTAAGTCCATGGGGTCACAAAGAGTCAGACATGACTGAAGAATTAACGCCCTTGTCCTTCAACAGAAGGTAGCATTTCCTTGCAGGGACAGGCTTCAGCACAGGAGCGATTCTTTCTGGATCAGGCTGTCCCGCCCAGTAGTCCAGTGGAAGAGGCTACTTGAGTTTCTGGGACCAATGACCTTGGTTCCTGGCAGCAAACTGTCGAGCAAAAGGGCCGGTGCACATGTGTTCGGCTCCAAGGAGCATCACCATGAACTCCACAGTGAACCCGAGCACCGTGAGAAGAACACGTGGTCCCTGAGGACCCCCAGCAGTGCCAGCTTGTGCCCAGGGTCACACGTGGGCGTGCAGCCTGTGACCTCTTCCTGATCCGGGCCATAGCGCCTCATGAGAGTGTGGAGCATGACTTGCGCTGGGTGTTCCAGAGAAAGAACAGCCTGACCCTACTCTGTGCTGCGTGGGAGCTTGTAAGATGGACCCACCAGCACCATTTCTACCTATTCTTTGTGACATCAGCGCTGTCTGTCCTCTAGGTCAGGTGAGCAGGCTGGGGGCTCAGGATGCCCTGATGGGCAAGTTGCCTGGGGCTGAACCCAATGCTAAGTGCCTCCCCCCAGCAGCAGAGGCCCGGCATCCTCTAGCTTCCAACCTTTCAGCTCCCGTGTCTGCCACTGGGAGCCTGACCTGAAACCTGCACCTGGACCCTCCAGCACTTGTCCCCGCTGCCTTTCTGGCCTCACCTCCCACCCCCTCTTCTGCTCAATCCATCCTGAAGCTGCTAGAGGGTCCACTGCCCCCCCTCCTCACGACCCTTTTCCTCTGCTGTGTGTGAGGTTTAATATTAAAAATCTTTACACTGGGCCGCCCATGTTTCACTTACTACATGGTTTCCTTCCATCTTTTGGAGCTTCCATCTTTTGGCCTGAGCTGTAGGAACGTGCTGTAGGGCAGCTGTGCCCAGGGACCAGGGCAACAGTCTGAGGTTGGACACAGAGCTTGGCATCACACATCAAGGTCAGTAGCTCACTCCCGCATATCTTAGGCATAGCCCTCCATAGGGTGGTGTCTCCACCCTGGGATGACCGCATGAAGGTACCCAGGACACAGCATGGCCACTGTCAACCCTGGGGGACTTGCTGAGATCTGGCAGGATGCAGGCTGATGCATTCTGGTATCCCTGTGGATTATTCCTTCTGGCTTTGGGAGAACTTCCTGGCTTTGACTCTTGCAGGCGAAGCAGGAGTGTGAGCATGTGTGAAGCTGCCGTCTGTGACGGGAGAGGAGAGAGAGGGCCGGCTCCAGGGGGCAGGGGAAGACACAGGTCCTTAATGCGATTTTATTTAAGAACTCAGGACACCCCCATCCAGCCATTTCCTGCCGTTAGCACGCCAGCTTGGCAGCTGTTCCCCTCATCCCTCTAGGCTGCTTTTCTGTGTCCTGGGACCAAGAATCTGCCAAAGACTCACTGCTCTTGAAAGTGAATGAAGAACGTGCGGATCTCCTTCGGGTAGATGGTGACCTCGGGGCCTCCTGGAGGTGGCGGGGGCTGACTGGAGCTGCCTGGGAGCAGAGAGGGTCTGTGCAGCAAGGCCCTTGGACCACCTGCTTCCCGAGGCCCCCTCCTCCCAGCATCCCCCTGGCAACACGGCGCATGCTGGATCTGTGGCTCCCACTGTGATCACAGCCTCAGCTGCCCCCTCTTGATAGGAGGCCTCCCCTGAGGGCCCAGCACAGTCAAGGCGTGTGCAGGGGGCTTGGGCCTGCTTGGTCTTGTTTCTCCGTGGGTTGTGGCACCGTATATGTGCCTAAGAGTCCTCTCATTGAGGCCATGGGGGGCCCTGCCCTTGATCTCAGTGGGCTGTCCTCAGACACACCCTGGGCTTTAGGCTTCCTCCTTGGGATGGAACTTGCTCCTGCATCCATCCCTCTATCCATCCATACAAACATCCAATCACCCACCACACACTCTTCCATCCATTCATACTGCCCTCCATCCTGCATCCTCCAATCCAGCTGTTCAACCTCCATCCTCACAACAGTCCATGTTCTGTCCACCTTCCTTCCTTTCATTCATCCTTCATTCATCCTCTTTCCTTCCTTCCTCCCTCTTTCCATCCATCTGTCACTCAACCATTGAGCTGTCCATCATCCATCTACTTTTCTTCCTTCCTTCCATCTTTTTTTTCTATCAAACTATCCCTTCATCCATCTGTCTGTCATACATTGACTAAATGCCTCCTTATGCAGCCAGACTATGCTGTGTGCAGGAGCCAAAAAAGGAGATAAATGGGACAGAGCTCACTGAGGGAGACGGGAGAGCAAGGCAGGCTCCTGACCCAGCCCTGACCTGGGGGGAGAGTCAGGGGAGGCCTAGGAAAGGGAACAAGGGCCTTCCAGGCAGAAGGAACAGCAGAGGCAAAGATTTCCAGGCAAGAAGCAGTCTGTGTGTGTGCAGCGTAATGCATGCAGGGCAAATTTCAGAACACCTGGGGGTGCACCTAAAGTTTGGGGCTCACTCAAGGCCTCAGAGGGTTGTGGTCTTGCACACAACATTGCATACACACAAACACACAACCTGTGTGGAGCTCTGGCACGTGGAGACTGATCTGAAGCTTAGAGTCTATGACCTTGTGTGGCTGATTGAGGAAGGCTGAGACCCAGAGAGGGAGGAGGGCCAGCTCCAGGTCACACAGGCCTCGGGGGCAGAGCTGGGGTCTGGCTGGGACTGAGGCTGGGACCTGGGGCAGGGCCAGGGCCAGGGCATCCGAACCTCTGTGGCGGTGAGGGTCCCGCGTGCTCCAGGTCCAGCGATGCATCTCGCTCACGCCCCAGGTCCCTGTGAGCAAGCGCTCCTCCACGGACACCACGGAGCCCAGTCCCCGCAGCACAGACTGCAGGACAGAGCAAGGGAGGGGTGAGCACCCGGACCCAGACCTGAGCAGAGACCCCCATGCGGCAGGGCGGCCGCACCAGGGCCCAGGGCCCAGCATCCCCCACGTTCATTGTAGAGCAAGGCCCTGCGGGAGGAGGGGCAGCCCCATTTTACAGGTGAGGACCTGAGGCCGGGGGCAGCTGACCCCCCAGTGCTGGCTGATCAGCAAGCCCAGCAGGTGGCGGGCAGGTGGGGCTGCCCCAGGAAACACCCAGACACCAGGGTTTGTCTCCCGAGGGTGCGTCCTCCTGGAGGCCTGACTCTGTAATGTCAGAGCGGGACACGGGAGGGCAGGTTACCTGCAGGTTCACCGTCACAGGCTGAGACAGCACGGGGTCCTGGTCCACCTCATACAGGTGCTGGAGCCGCAGCAGGACACGGCGGAGGTCTGCCTTGGCCTCGTGCTTTCGGTCTTAGGGACAGAAGGAAGGTGGCTGTGAGGACAACAGTCTCTGCCTGGCACTTTACACTCTCACCTCCATTTCACATCTTCAACCTTCCTCGGAGGCAGCTAACACAGCCCCACATTGCAGATGATCCAGGGGCTAAGAGAGGGGTGGGCACTTGCCCAGACACACAGCCGGTGTGCATAAAGAAGGAGCGGGGCTGGGGGCGGTGGGGATTCCAACCCAGGTGCAGCCAAAGTGACCGTCTCCCACCACCCACACCAGGGCCGTTGCACACGTCTGAAAGTCTTCATTCTTGTTCACTGGTGAACAAGGCCCTCATTGGGCCTGTTGTTCCGGCTTCCTGTTCTCTGGAACTTTCTCTCTGCCCTGGCACCTGTGAATGGGGGGTGTGGCCTCATATCCCTGAAGATGAGGCACCCTTGCAAAGGTGATGTGTCACGTCTCACAGAAGCTTATTTCTGCCACCAAGACCTAGGAAATGTGTTGTAATATAGCCTCTATCTGCTGGTCTTTGGAGACCAAATGAGAAGAGCCACCCTGCTGAACTCACAGAGGAAGAGGTCAAAATGAACTGTGCTGTGTGAGGACAGTGATGCTGTGGGCTCCTTGTTACTTTGGGTAAGAAGTCTGCAAAGTCTCTTGTCTGCATTCAAGTGTTGGGGTAGGGACTGGAGCTCTAGAATCAAGGAAGGATTTCTAGCACTGGAAATGTAGCTAGAGATGATGACAATGGTGATGCAGGTGATGATGACAATGGCGTCTTTGTTTCTGGGGAGGCAGGCGGCCCTCTTGGCATCCCCAATGCTCCCCTCGCTCGGCCTCTTATTCACCTTCCTGGGAACAGGGTCTTGCTTGGCCCAGCCCGTGTCTCCTTTACTTCATTCAGTACAAGCAGCCTCCAGGAGGTGCTTTCTCGGTGTCTTGGCCACACACACACACACACACACACACACACACACACACACAAGTGGGAGCCAAATGACTCTGCGGCTGCTGGGAACCCCGTCCACCCCATCATATGTATCAAGTGGGCAGTGGAGCAGGGATGCTGGAGGTCAGGGTCAGGAAGCCACGTGGCTGCAAGCTTGAGCCAGTCTTTCAAAGATCCAGTTTATCAGGCACAAAGGCGACATCTGGCCTTGACTTCTTTCTATTCCTCCTTCTTAATTGGGCTGACACTTATATGGAATGTCCTAGGCCCTGAGTGTGGCTTTGGAGACACAGCAGTGGCTGGGGCACAGTCAGCCCTGCCCTGGAACTGCTCAGAGTCTAAAGGGGCAGGTAAGGGGTAGGGGACCTATTTGTTTCTGGAAGGTGTTGCCTCCACCAGGAAGCCCTCAGTGGTGCCTAGCTGGGACTTTCCTCCGATCAGTGTCATTGCTCTCTGATGAATTGCCTGCTTCCCTCTGTAGACAGGGGCCCACCAATCCTAGGGATGTTTCATGTGTCATCCATGGCTCAACCCACCATGACAACCCATGCCTGACATTAGAATTATTTTTCAAGGCCTGGACGGAACCTCATCAAAGTCATGCATGAGCCCAAAATACAGGTAAGACACCGGTGTCTGAGGCTCCAGGAGAAGACCCTGGAAGAAGCAGGACCTGAAAGAGCCTGGACGATTCTGAGGAGAGCCCCTCTGTCCAGTGATGGGCTGGGGGGCCGGGCTGGCATGTGGCACCTTTCCGGAGAGTCCGCAGGTGCTCTTTGTGGCTTGAGCTGTACTTCCAGCCGGGGATGCTGAGGATCTGCAGGTGGATGCTTGGGGGAAGCGTCACAGCCTCTTGCTGCCTGGAGCCTGAGCCATGCCGGGCAGTCTCTGCAAGGCAGATGGACAACAAGGAGAGGCTTAGGGCCACAGTCTCCTCCTGACACTCACAGCTCGCCACACTAAGTGCCCCGCTTCATCTGATCTCACTCCCTCCCACGTGTGGTCCACAGGGCAGGCAGCCCGAAGCACCTGTTCATGCCAAAGCCCCAGCCTGCCTTGAATCTCTAGTCCAGCCGGTTGAAACTGCAGACCGGGAGATGGGGCCAGAGAGAAGACGCCATTTCTTCTAGAACTTGCAGGGAGTTCACACAGAGACGTGCTCCGGGAACAAGGTCTCAGACGCCGGCTCCCGTGCTGATCTATCGCTGCCTCTGCCCAGAGGGACTCAGCTCTCCTCTTCCAGGAGACGCTCTGGGCTCCAGCTGGAGCCGCCATCGGCTCACAGCTCCCAGACCTCAGCGATTGGTCAGGCGTGGGTCACGTGATTCGATCGGGCCAATCAGAGCCTCTCCTGGGATCCCTGCCCGTGGCCCCGGCCTCGCAGTTGCTTCGGTCCCAGAGCGGTTGACAGCCACGTCCCAGACAAGAGCAGAAAGCGGGTGTGCAGACGGCGAAGCTCAGGTGACAGAAGCAAGGAAGGGCAGCCGCATGAAGGGCCCAGCACCGAGGAAGCGATGCACGCTCCCCTTCCCTGAGGTGCGTCTGCCCCGGAATAAAGGCTCCTCTGGCTCCGTCTCGGACCTCTGGTTTCTCCGTGTGCAGGTGGAAGAGCCCAGGGTCGAACCTGGGACGCGCTGACCCCCGCCGTGGGCGGGCCCGCGGGCGGCGCTGACCCCCGCCGTGGAGCTTTCATTCCGCGGCAACACCCTCTCTGCTGCCAGGAAGGGACCGCAGACTGACCCAGGGGAAGCCCCAGCCCAGCTGCCAGACCCGCCCGCCCCTGTCCTCGGAGTCTGCCCCTGGACATAGGCGTGGCTGGGCAGGCAGCTCCTGACAGTCCCGAGAGAGACGGACGTGAGCACCTGCTCCCGAGAGGCCCAGAGCTGCACTGTCTCCCTCCTGCCCAGCCTCTTGTCCAGCTCGTCCTTCCATTCCACTGCCTTCCCCACGCCCAGCCCAAATACCTGCCCCTTCCGTTTCTTTTCTTACAAACAAGAGGTCAACGGTTATCTCCTGAATTTGATCACTGTACACCGACCTTGTCTGGGGTTGCAAAGTCCACCAAACATACAGACATCAGGTCTCTCGTGACCTCTAATCCCTCTTCACCCTGAAGTTGGATCCCCATGACTTGTCCCCCCTTTGAGCCCCTGAGAAATCCTATCTGCAGCATATGGCAGGCACTCAACAAATGCTCAGTGAATGAGTCAGCTACCACCCACTTTCTTGCTAGTGCCTTGTGAAAGTCTAGCCTAAATCTCAAACTGGGAAAACGTAAAATCATGCCCTCATCAAAACTTCTGCCAGAGATGAGAAATAGAAAACAGCTTAAGGATTACAGGCAAAATTTGGAATTAATGTGGGTTTGACGGCAACCATTGAAATAAGTCAAATATTGTAATAAAGCAGACTTGAGTGTCTTGGTTTCATAGTGCATATAAAATTTATGTTTACACTTTACCATAATCTATTGTGTGCAATAGCATTATGCCTAAGGAAAACAGTTTATATACACATTAGATTTTAAAAGCTTTCTTATTAAAAACGTTACCTCAGGTGAGACTTCAGTGATTACCAATCTTTCTGCAAGAACCATGACAAAGATCACTAATCCTATAGCAATTATAGTAATAATGAAAAATATTTGAATACTGTGACAACTAGCAAAATGTGATGCATTGATGTGAACTGAGCAAATGCTGTTGAAAGAGCAGTGCAGACAAACATGCTGCTGCAAGATTCAGCAAACCTTCAATTTGGAAACAATGCAGTATCATCAATGCTCAAAAAAAAAAAAATAAAGAAGAAAGAAAACAGAAGCATACATGTAGAGGTATACCTGTAGACAGAATGGACAAATACATACTGTTTATATCTATAAAATTTAAAAGATTCTCTATAGTAGCATCTTCAAATACTTTCAAATGCACTCATTGTTTAAAGTATTTCATGTTCAACTATTTAGCTATGATGCCCAACTGTAGTGAAGGAAACTTATACAAGTTTCAAGAGAGGCAACTCATAAAACTCACAGATCAGGACATAGAAGACAATCACCCTCACTTGGTGACAACACACTTAATTCAGATAAAGCCATTCTTTTAAATGCTGAGCCTCCAGACCTGAATGGTGACATATATCATAGGAAGAAGTAGAAAGTGTCCTCAGAGAAGGAAATAGAGGAGATCGAGGGAAAAGAGATAAGAAGGGAATGGCAGTAAGTCTCAGCTGTGAATCTACTAGCTGTATGACCTTGAACGAGTCACTGAACCTCTGTGCACCTCAGGTTGCCCACATTAAAAATGAGGGGTTTGGATATGAGGACTCTGGTCCCATCCTACCCCAAAGTAGCCCAGATCCTGGCAGGTACTGAGAGAGTTAATCCTTAGGTAGATTGATAAGCAGTCCAGGGCCCTCAGAAGAAGTAATGGACAAACATTTTTTTTCTACTTTTCTTCATCTTAGACACAAAGATGTTTTTGCTTAAACTCTGAGGTGTTATGATAACAATCTTTAAGACTCACTTTCTTTAAGCCCAGAGCTAATGATTACACAAGAAAACAACTCATCTTGCTCAAGAGTATGTTTTTCTTTAAACTCTGTACTAATGATTATATAATAAAAAAGAATCCTGCTCCAGGACATGTTTCTCCTTCTTAAGAGGTGCCTTCTGACTAATTTTAAGGCTTACTTGTGGCAATGGGTCTGGTAAGACCTCTCTATTGTTAGTTCTAATCCTGTTAATTTAAGATGTCTGTTGTGGGAGTGGGTCTGGTAAAAATATATAAGGCCTTAATATGACTACCAAGTGGGGCTCTCTCTGCCCCTTCTGTTGTCTATGTCAGAGGCTTTCTTTGTCATTTTCCAGTTTAGTGGGGCTTCTGTCACACAGAAGGTCTGAGTGATCAATCCTGGGACCTGATGCCAAAGCTAAATCTTCTTCAGGGATCACAAATCAGCATCAGTCACCCTTAGCTACCAATACAAGCTCAGCCCCATCCCTGGACAGGTGGGTTCCCTCAGGCAGTGACGATAGGAGCACATTTACCGCTCATCTCTCTGAGCATCACGACGGGCCGGTGATGCAGCGCCAGCCCACTCCTCTGGCGCAGGCCACTGGTGAGGTTCCTGGGTCCCAGCAGAAGCCAGACCACCGGGTGGACGACTGAGGTGTCGTCCAGTGTGAGGTCAGCAATGATGTTTGCTGGATCGTTGTTCACCAGCCGCCGGTGGAGCATGACCTGCAGGGGACAACTGCCTGACCGGGCCTGCCTGGGCCCTGGGGTCCCCGAGAGTGAGAGCAGGGCCTCCTCCTACCTCCACCTGCCCGTTCCCTTGGCTGGAGACGCCGTGCGCCTGCTCGGACAGCAGCACCAGCCTGCTTCGTCTGTCCTGGATGAAGGCCGACTGCACCATGGGGTAGTAATTCTGTGGACAGAAACATTGTCAGCCTGGTGGAGGGGGCAGTGGGCCAGGCCAGCCAGCAGGCCTGGGGTCTCCCTCTGGCCCCAGGCGGCCCCCTGCATGGGCGCAGCAGCAGCCGAGGGTAGACAGGGGGAGGGGCTCTGACTTGTGAGATGGATGCACTGGGATTCAAAGCCAGGTCCACTGCCTCCTGACCTTATGGCCTAGGGGACCCAGCCTGCCCAAGCCTCGGTTTCCCCATCTGTAAAATGTGCCCAAAAGGTCGTCCCCCTGCTGCAAGGAGATAATGAGTCATTTATGCCAGTCCAGCCTGAGACGGCCTCCAGCCAGAAGTTCCCAAATAGAAAGGGGCTGTTGTCTGGGCTGGAAAGCGCTCACACAGCCCTGTCCTTTGCTCTGTTGGAGCAAGATGTCCTGGGCTGATGGTCCTGGACCCTCTGGAGTCCAGACCACGGTGGGTGAGGACCAGCCACAGAGGTGAAGGGACAGAAGCTCACGGAAGACAGAGGAGGGAGAAACCACACCCCTTCTCAGGGCCCCCGTGGAAGGAGAGGGAACTAACACGGATGGAGGGTCAGGAGGTCCCAGCACCGAACTGCCCCTGGATCATCCCAGCGCTCAGCACAGCTCTGGGGCAGGTCACTGTCTTCCCAGGAGAGCACGGAGGCCCAGGGACACCCAGGGACTCACCCGAGGTCACGCTGATGGAGGGAGAGGCTCTGGGAGCCGTCTGATTTTGGAGTTCAGCCCCTGCTCAGCCCTACCTGGCAACCAGGCTGTGGCTCAGCTCAGAGCAGTAAAGGAGGGTCACACCCCATTCAGGCCTAGCCAGGTACCACCTACTTAGTCCTCAAGTGATCTCCAGTGGGTCACCCGTTGACTGAGGAGGATCCGCGATGCACACAGACCTCAGGGACACGCCTCACAAATGGCGACCCCAGACTTTGAGACCAGGTCTGAACACGCCTGGGCCATACCCCTAGGGGCAGATATAGGGCAATGGGGCTCTGAGAGATGTTCGGGATCTAAGGGGTCTCTCCTGCCTTCTACAAAACAGCCATCAAAATTGGATCTATAGCAGCCACACCCCGGGACAGCTCAAGGCGTACCCTAGCGATGGCGTTCCACGTGTCCTGCCGGTAGGGCCTGCGCTGCATCTGGTAGCCATTGTTGTCCGAGTAGAGGACCCACCCCGTGTTCAGGTCGGTGCTTGTCCTCAGGATGGCCTCACGGTCCAGCTCCAAGGGGCCCACCCGGTACTCCTGCTCTATGCGATGGCAGAGCAGCTCCCCGTCAGAGCTCTGGGGCCCGTGGGCCAGCCGGGAATAGATGGCAAATGTGGGCTCCCTGTCGTTCACCTCCCTGGAGGAGAAGCAGGACAGGTAGGTCAAGCCCAAGGAGCCTTCTGGTCACCCCCCCCCCTTATTCTTTCCTTTGTCTCCTTCCATTTCCTTCCCTCCATCCTTCCTGCAGCCAGGGGGATGAGGGTGCTTGGAATAGAGAACAGGAGGGACCCTGTCCTCTGAAGACTCTGGGTACCCAGCCATGCTGGGGGCTCTGTCTGTCCTGCTGATGGGAATGCAAGAACTGCTCTCGGGTGTTGGTCACTGTCACCGTGGGCCCCTGTCCCACCTCTGGACTCAGGTGCCCCCAAGGTGACACAGCGCAGGCCAAAGAGCAGGCCTGCAGAGACTGGAGCAGCTCATGACGTCATGGGGCTTCCAGGGAGGAAGAACCGTGTGCCAAGCCCAGGTCCAGGGGCTGGGTGTCTGAAGCAAGCACTGGCCCTCATTGCCTCAGTCACCTGTGAGCACCTGCACATGCTGAGCACAGCCAGGGGGCCGCCCTCACCTGTAGAAGTCCTGCTGGATCTCAGTCACCAGCGGCCCTGCCACGATCTCCATCCTCACAGCTTCCCATGCAGGCTCTGCTCTGCCACTGGGTCTAAACACATAATTGTCTGCAAAGGGGCCTTTACTGAAATCAGTGATCGCATGATACTCCATGAACCTCTGTGTCATGTGTATCTTCTGGTTACTTCGCCTGCACAGAGAGGAAAGAGAAAACAGTGTCTTCATGATGGACAACATGTCATCCTCATGCTGGAACCAGGCTCACAGAGCCTCTATGGAGATGGAGCCGGGGGTGAAAAGAGACAGCCTCTGCAGAACTAACGTGGTGTGTCTGTACAATGGAATATTATTGGGTCCTCACGGGGAATGAGGGGTCTCATTCACGCTGCAATGAGGATGAGAGTTGGAAACATGATGAGAACTGAAAGAAGGCAGCCTGCCAAGGACCCAATATGGTATAATTTCATTGCATGATTCATCCATGTAGGCCAATCCAGAGAGACAGAAAGGAGGTTCAAGTCACCAGGGCTTGATGCCGGTCAAAGATGCGTGGGGCCTGAGCGATGACGGAGCCTAAGTCCACGGTGCTGACTGCACCTTTTTCCAGCCTGACCAGGGAGACTCAGAACGTTCTGGGACTGCACCCCATTTCTGCTGCTCCCCACACTGTCCCCCTGACCACTTCTGCTGGATCCTGTAGGTCCTGGCTGCTTCTGAGACTAGGCCTAGACTCACACACCTAAAAATAGAGCTCAATGCACTGCAGGGAGCTTAACCACCATCACACCCTCACGCTCAGCCGAGGAAATGGAGACCCAGGTGGGACATTGTCTGCCCAGGCCCCAGGGTCCTCCTGGCCTCAGAGGCAGCAACGACTGCACCTCACCTCTCCCAGACGCTGTGCATCAGGTTGGTGTCCAGGTCCAGGAAGACGATGTAGCAGTCGTTCACCACAGGCACCAGGTTCCCGCCCACCCGCCCACCACGTCTCCTGAGTCTTCGTCCAAACTGCTGGGTGCCGGCCACAAAGGGCTCAGGCTCTCCAGTGTCCTCCTGGGAACTTCTTCTGGGCCGGATGCTGTAGTGCCGGTAACTGAGTCCTGGGATCGTGGTCAGCATGTGCAGGTCACAGGCAGAGGGCATCTCCTTCGAGCGCTGGACCTGCAAGACCCGAAGGACAGGATGAATGGTGAATGTCAGGGATGGAAGATGCCTCAGTCTCCTTGGAAACCCTGGGCTTACACACCTGGTGGATGGAGGGCTTGCTCTCCATGGAGACAGCTGGGTCATCCAACACTGGGCTGCGCTGGGTTCCCCTCCTGCATCTTCCCTGTTCAACTGGGTCCAGCCTCTTCTCCCTCCTTCCTCCTTCTCCACCAGGGCTGTAAACCACCTGCCCTGCTCCCAAACTCCCTCCTGTTCCTGCCTCTGAGCCTTTGCTCATGTTGTTCCCTCGACCACTTTGGAGGGGCCTCCCTTTCTCTTAACCCTCCAATTTTCCTGAAGAGGGAGGTTTCCAGGTCACCCTGAGCCCTTTCTCCATCTGCAAGTCATTGGTTCAGGGAAGGGAGTTGGCTGAGGACACTGGATCCATGCAGGGGGTCCTTCACTCTCTAGAGAACAAGTGTCATTTCTGGGTCTTGTGGGAGGGTTTGGGGGGCTATGAGTGATCCATGTGGCTCCTCACAGTCTCCGGCCCAGCCTTTCTCTGAACTAAAGCAGACACCTGTCCCCACCCCACACTCCCAACTTGTCCTAAAGGATTTCCTCCACCACAATTGTCATTGGTCACTCCTATACTCTTATTTTCTTCTTGCCTGGATCCCTCCACTGGAATAGGAGCCCCCTGAGTGCAGGGACTTTTGTCTGCTTGTTTGTTAAAGTTTCTCCAGTGCCTAGAGTAACACCTGACACATCCTAGGTGTTCAGTAGTATTTAAGAGCATATCTGCTTGGTGGGTGGAGCCTTTGGGTGGGGAAGGGGAATGTTATGTCTTAGGTCTACTCAACCCAGCACCTCCCCTCCCCAGACCATGATATAGAGGAAACTTCATCCTGTGTGTTAGCTAAGGGCCACTGCCCTGGCTGCCAGTTCACCACCCCACACCTTAACTGTCCATGTCTGTATCTGTTCCTTGAATCCACTATGGCTCCTGAGTCCAAGGATGAACACTCATCTGGGGCCAGGGCCGGAACAGACATTCGGGAGTGTTTGCTGAATGGCTGACTGATGGCATCACCTCCTCCACCGCTCCAAGGAAGGGCTGGCTTGGTGACAGTAGGGTCACCTCTAGAGCCAAGTCAAGCTCCAGATCTGGGAAGGAGATGAGGAGGGACCACACAGGATGTGGGTGTCCCAGCTTGGTGCCTGTCGCTAAAACAGCACCTCCATCAGTCCAGTTCATTCTCTCAGTGGTGTCCAACTCTTTGTGACCCCAAGGGCTGCAGCACACCAGACCTCCCTGTCCATCACCAGCTCCTGGAGTTTACTCAAACTCATGTCCATTGAGTCGGTGATGCCTTCCAACCATCTCATCCTCTGTCATCCCCTTCTCCTGCCTTCAATCTTTCCCAGCATCAGGGTCTTTTCAGATGAGTCAGTTCTTTGCATCAGGTGGCCAATGTATTGAAGTTTCAGCTTCGGCATCAGTCCTTCCAATGAATATTCACAACTGATTTCCTTTAGGATGGACTGGTTGGATCTCCTTGAAGTCTAATGAACTCTCAAGAGTTGTCTCCAACACCATAGTTCAAAAGCATCAATTCTTCAGTACTCATCTTTCTTTGTGGTCCAACTCTCACATCCATACATGACTACTGGAAAAACTATACCCTTGATTCTATGAAACTAGTTCACAAAGTAATGTCTCTGCTTTTTAATATGATGTCTAGGTTGCTCATAACTTTTCTTCCAAGGAGAAAGCATTTTTCAATTTCATGGCTGCAGTCACCATCTGCAGTGATTTTGGAACCCCAAAAAATAAAGTGTGCCACGGTTTCCCCTGTTTTCCCATCTATTTGCCTTGAAGTGATGGGACCAGATGCCATGATCTTAGTTTTCTGAATGTTGAGCTTTAAGCCAACTCTCTCACTTTCCTCTTTCACTTTCAGCAGGAGGATCTTTAGCTCTTCTTCCATTTCTGTCACAAGGGTGGTATCATCCTCATATCTAAGTTTATTGATATTTCTCTCAGTAATCTTGATTCCAGCTTGTTTTTCACCCAGTCCAGCATTTCTCAAGATGTACTCTGCATATAAGTTAAATAAGCAGGGTGACAGTATACAGCCTTGGCATACTCCTTTTCCTATTTGGAACCAGTGTGTTGTTTCATGTCCAGTTATAACTGCTGCTTCCTGACCTGCATACAGATTTCTCAAGAGGCAGATCAGCTGGTCTGGTATTCCCAGCTCTTTAAGATTTTCCATGGTTTGACGTCACATAAATTTGCACAGTGAAGACTTTTGCTGGCTTCCCCGTGAAAAGTAGAAATTTACACAGTGTTATATATACATATACAGCAGGTTGCCTCAGTGTTATCTGACTCTATGCAACCCATGGACTGTAGCCCACCAGGCTTTCTATCCATGCGATTCTCCAGTCAAGAATACTGGAGTGGGTTACCATGTCCTCCTCCAGGGGATATTCCTGACCCTGTATTGAAACCATGTCTCTTGTGGCTCTGAACTACAGGTGGATTCTGGTCAACTCAGATACGCAAAGCCCAGCGTCAGTCCCCTGGGTGGATCCACTGACCCTGATGATGACTCACCCCATGACAGTGACTTCAGAGTGAGGGCAGCCTGTCGCATCTTCCCTTTAGATGCTCACTTCAGGGGGCCCAGCCCAGAGCAGGGGCAGCAACGGGGCATGCACCTTAGACGGGATGTCCCCCTTACCTGCACAGGCATGGGGCGGCCTGACTCGTCTGTGACGCTGACATTGGGGAAGTCCACAGTCAGGGTGATGATGGTGGTGACCGTCCAGGCCAGCGGGTTGTAGACCACCGCAAAGCGTCCCCCAGGCTCTGGGCCTGCAGACAGAGAACAGGCTCTACTCCTGCCACCTGATCCACCCCTCACCGCTGGTGTACCTTGGAACAAGAGAAACTGAGGCAGGTGAGACCAGCCCTGCAGAGTCCAGGGGGAAGGACAGACAGACACATGTTCTCTGACATCCAACCCCCTCCTCATCTGTTCAAGCTGCATCCTGGTTCCCAGGAAGGATGGGGGGACATACCCCCAGAGAGGAGGGTCCATGAGCTCCTCACTCATCTCTCCCTGTCATCCTACTTTACTGGTGAGGACATTCAGGTGCAGAGAGAAGGGTCAGCTGTCCAAGGTGACCCATGTCCTGAGGCCTGAGTCCAAAGCCTAAGCGCTTGGCAATGTACAGACAGAATTCTATGGAGCATGAAGGGTCAAGATCAATCACCAAGGTCAGCCCTGGAGGCCTCTTTGGTATGAACCTGGATTCTCTTTACGCTCCTTCCCCACCCCACATGCCCCAGGCTATGACCACATCTGATGAATCCCGGATCTCCCGACACGGCACACACTGTCCAGTCCCCGGCTTCTGCCCAGGCAGTTCCCATGGCTGGATGCCTTCCTGGGCTCTCCACCAGCCCCTTGCTTGGGGAGCTGGCCCCGTGACCTTATGGGAATGGCTGGCCCTACAAGACACTGGAAGGACCCAGTTCTACCTCCCTTTCTATGACTGTCATCCCCTCCCGACCCCAGTCCCCGTGGACAGGATTCCAGTCTGCTGCACCCCTGACCCCAGCGCCCTTCCAGGGTCTGAAGGTAGGATGGGACTGTACACAGACGCAGACCGGAGGTCAGAGCTGGGGAGGGGAGGGGAGGGGCGGGGAGGGGAGGGGCGGGGGGGGGAGGGGGGGGGGGGGGGGGGGGGGAGGGGAGGGGAGGGGAGGGGAGGGCACAGTGACAGAGGGTGAGTATGGGCCCTGGGAAGGTGGGCAGGCCACATGCTCCTGCAGGGAGAACAGTTGCTTCTGTTTGCCCAGGATTTTCAAGGATGAAGCCTGTCAGCTCCAGGCACCTGGGGTGACCAGTCATTCTCCAACTGGGACGTCCGCCAAGTCAAAAGAACAGGTGCACCTCTCTGCAGAGCTGGGTAGCACAGGACGCCTGGTCCTAATCCTTCCTGCGTGGCCCTGCTCAGGTCCACGATCTCTGCCTTTGTGTGTGTCCTCAGCAATGAAGTGAGGGCAGTAACACTTCCAGCTTTTCAGAGATGTGAGGTGCTACAGTAAATGGTGCGAGCAGTGTGCTTGGCAACATCCAGACTGCGTTAGCATTTATTCCTGCCTCTAGTTGGCATATCAGCCTTTGCTGAATCAGAGTGGAAACAGCTCAGTGAAGTGAAGGCGCCTGCCCAGCTCACACTGAAATGAGAGCTTCCCCTGGACGGGACTCGAGTCTGAAGTTCAGGTATCCTGGTCTGTCCCCTGATCCTCAGGCTCCCTTCTCAGACTGGGGCAGACACCCGCCATAGCCCTCTGTGCCCCCAGGGGCCTCGCCAACCTGAGTGGGCTGGAGACCTGTCCTGGGTGATGGAGGCCATCAGCGTCTGCACCCCTTGCATCCCGGTGCTCAGATGCTCCACAAACATGTCATCAACCTTGAGGGCGTGAGTCCCGGTGATGGCGTCGTGGTGCTGGGCCTGGGCCCCCGCAGGAGCAGGACAAGAGTGAGGTCAGGCTGGCCTCTGCTCAGCACGTGCTGTCCTCACACCCACTGGGCCCTGACTCCCCTTCCCTCTCAGCAAGTGCGCCTGGAGAATTGGGGGTTCCTCCCATTTTACAGAAGAGAAAACTGAGGTCAGAGAGGCTGATGATCTTGTCCAAGTGTTGTTGACCTTGGGAAAACACATAACCTGTTTCCCTGACCCCGGACAGAAGACAGACCTCTGGAAAGGACCCTGCCCAGCTTCCCAGTGGACCCAGTCATCCCAGAAGTGCTGATAACCTGCTCCAGACAAGCCCCACCCACGGCCTGGTACTTGGCTGCACCATGTAGGGTGCATGACCTCCTCTTCCCAGAAGGGAAACTTGAGTCCCCATGGGGTGACACCACGTGTCTGCCCACCCTGATGGATGCTAAAGTCGATCCCATCTCACACTGCACAGTGAGTGGTCCTGCCAGCAATTCCCTTTAGTGACTAGAATGTCATGGGCTTGTGGCCCATTTCTGACTGGAGAGGAGACAAGTTATAGGAGATCTTGGGTCTCAGTTTCCCATCTGTATAGTGCGGGAACAAGTAAGATACAGATTCATGAACAACTTCCTTTGTGTCAGCCACAGAGCCCACCACCTTATGAGTACCATCACATTCAACTGTCCCATCAATGTGCTGAGTCAGCATGAGGGTCTCACTTTCCAAGGAGGAAATGAGAGCTCAGAGAGGGAGAGTCAGTAGCCTCAGGTCACTGAGCTGAGCTGGGATCTGAACCAGCCAGGAGAGTTGGACACCAGTGCCGCTCCACATTGTCCTTTCAACTCTGGGGCCGTCTGGCTCTAAATCTTGGCAGGCCATGGTCCTAGCCTTGGGGCAGCTTCATCATGCATGGTCTTCTGACCCAGGCGACCTCAGTGTTCTCATCTGTAAAGTGGACCTGTAGTGACCGGGGACAGGGAGGTGTGCTGGGCTGGGAAGGGGGAAGCACACAGCCCAGGGGGGTCCTGTCCTGTCTCTGGGAGGCATTGCGTTACCTCGGAGACCACCCAGCGGAGCTGCTGCAGGCCCCGGGCCGGGTCCAGGTGTGGGTGTGGAGCCAGCAGCAAGTGGCGTGTGAACATGGACTCCCCGGCGTACAGCAGAGTGCTGGCTCGCCTCGCCAGCTTCTTGAGCCAGCTTCGGGAGGCGTAGAATCCAGTCCAGGCATGATGCATGTCTAGGAGGAAAAGGCCAGGAGTTGGTGGGAGGTCCTGCCCACAGAGGCCCCCAATCCCCATCTGGGAAATGCTGAGGAAGATGAGGTCAGAGATGGATCTGCCTGGGTCTCCAGGGACACAGACTAGGCCTGGGGTGATCTCAGGGTTCCTGGTCCAGCCAGGTTAGCAGTGGTACAAGATCCCTGGAAGGCCTGGGCAGCTGGCAGGGTCAGGCAGGGCTGGGGCAGGTCTGCAGAGCCCGAGTGCTGAAGGACTGTGACGAGGACAAGAATCCCAGTGTGCACCGGGGTGCCTGGGATGCCCTGGGGGAAGGGCCCTGGAGGACTTCAGAGGAAGAGGTAGAGGGATGAGGCCAGGAGGTCAGGACACATAATGGAAGGACGGGAGTGATGGCTGACCCTCGGTGCCTCTGAGGAAAATCAGGGTCTGGAGAGGCATGCCTTCGAGCGGGTCCTTCTGGTTTTCCATGGGGGTGGGCTGGCACGGCCAGTGGGAGCTGAGATCCCTGAAACCACTCTCCTCACCCTGGACACAAAGGTCATAGCATGGTGAAGTCCAAAGGGACATTACCTATCCTGCCAGTGCCCCACCAGAAACCAAAGCTGCCTCTGGACATCACTCAAGCCTGTCTTGTGAAAGGAGGGAACCGGGGAAGGAACAGTGGACAACACTGAGCCCGCCTATCCTCTGTCCCCACCCCAGGCGATCCACGCGAGGCAGGCGGGTGAGGTAGGCCTGCCTGCGACCCAGCGGCCCTGTGGGCTCCACCGGCGGAGTTGAGCAGCCTGGGACACCGCCTGTCCCTGCTTTGGTGACCTCCCTCTAGCACCGAATCGCCCCTCAACTCCAGAGGCTCCTACCCGAGGAATAGGGCAGGAAGTCGTGGTGGTCTCGGACCTGCCAGGCGACTTGGTCAGAGTGCACAGCCCGGAAGTAGTCGCCTAGCGTGGCATACTCCATTGAGAAATTGAACTCTGATGTGTTGTTATTGATGTATTCCATTATAATGTCCATGTTGGTGAATTGCAGCGAAGCATTGAGGAACTCCCTGTCACATCCCTGCAGCCGGGGACAGAAGCAATGCCCAGCCCTTCTGGGTGCAGAGCCCAGCCTGCACAGGGAGTGCTCCCCTTATCCCCACAGCCACCCCCCTTCTCCCCTGATGGACCCCAAAGCCCCCCACATAGCTCACTAGCTCTCTCCTCTGGGAGCACAGCAGGTGCTCCATCCAGTTTGGCTGTGACCACAGTGGTGACTGGATGTCGGGCACTGTCCCCCGGGGGTGTCTTTCATTATAAGACAAATCCAGCCAATGGAGCAGGTCCTGTCATCATCCCCATTTCACAAATGAGGAAAGTGAGGCTCAGAGTGTTCAGGGTCTCACAGACCCTGAGTTAGGAGCCAGGATTCAGGCTGAGGTCTCTGCCCCAAGCTTTGAGAAGGGGAAAGGAAGGGGAGTTCTAGGGAGGAGCTGGAGCCTGCATGGGGGAGGGGATGCATCAGAGGTGGAGACTTTGGGGGTGATCCAGGGTGGGGGAGGAGCTGGTAGACTGGGTGAGGACTCGGGGTGCAGGGAAGGAGGACTGAGCCGGGGCTGGGAAGTCCCAGCGCCTGGATGGACACTGGAATAGTTAGAGGTGGACACACAATCCTGGGTGGACCCAAGTGCTGGGGTCAGACCGAAAAGAGCAGTATCTGCACAGAGCTGAGGAACCAGGGCCTGGGACCCCAACTTACCCAGGGCCAGAGGACGTGTGGTGTCTGGAACCAGGAGGCTCGAGTCAACACATTGTTCAACAGGAGACTGGTAAAGTTTGGGATGCTGTCCTCAGTGACGGGGACTTGCATTTGGAGGTACATGCCATTCAGGGGTGTATCTGGAAAGATGGCTTCGCCATCCCAGTTAAATCCCTCACTGAGAGAGAGAGAGGAGCATCAGGGGGCCCAGCCCTGAAAGGGCAGTAGCACAATGTCTGGGAGGCAGGCAGGGCTCAGGGAGGCCAGAGCATCGGGGCCTCTGTCTCCCAGCAGGGGTGGACAGGGCAGCGGTGGGCAGCAGAGAGCTGCGTGGACAGAAGACGCCCCGTGTGAGCGCTGCGGCCACGTGGCGCCTCTCGCTGGTCCTGCAGGGCACCCAGAGCCTGCTAGTGGGTCCCGCTTGCTCTCCTCTCAGCTGCTGCTTCATCCCGCCTCCTGTTCACGAGGGCTCAGCCCCCACCCACGGCCTCGAGGAACAGAGGGCAGAGGGGACTGGATGCAGGGCCCCCCACCAGACAGCCCGCAGGAGGGCTGGTGCCAGAACTCGGAAACCTCGACTCAATTGCCTGAGCCACTCCAGCTGCCCACGGCTGCTACCGCAGGACCTTGGCTGGGTGTCCGGGCCTCAGCTGTTCTTTCTGTAAGATGGGTGCTCAGTGCGAGCCCTCAGGGCTGGCCATGGGGGACATGGCTAAGCTGGTCGAGGGAGGGTGCTGGGACGGGAACGGCCCGAGGCAAGTGCTCACGAGCAGTAGCCAAACTGGTCCAGGACGTGTGTGAAGATTTCCTGCTGCACCGACAGGGATCTGGACCCTCGCCACACGAACTGCAGCTGCTGCGGACGCGGAGGGAACAGGGTGAGGCCCAGGGGCGACGCGGCTGCCGGCTCCCCTCCCCAGACCCCACCCGAGTCTCCTAGACACCCGCACCCGCTCCTCTCAGTGGTGCATGGTCAAGATCTCCCTCTGCTGCCCCCTCCTCAAGATTCCCCCTGCCCTCCCAAAGCCACATTGGTGGAGGAATTGGCCCTCCAGATGGTGCCTGCCTGCACTTTTGTCTGACCCTCCTCAGGGCAGGACTCTCTGCCAGGGTCTGCCAGCCAGGCTGTCTCTAACTCAGCTTGAATGCCCCCAGACACAGGGAGCTCATCATCATCACTAAAGGTGCAGTAGCGTTTTTCAATTCTGATGGTGAGAAAGTCGATGAGTAGATGTGGCTCACCACTCACCTGGTTTCTCTGCATGGCCTCCTTCAGGTCGTAGTCGATCCTGGAGATGACGTGGGCATTGAAGCCCGCCAGGGCAAAGAGGGTGGGGGTCGTGGCAGATGCCCCAAATGGGTCCACCTGCCAGGAGAACTGTGGCCGGACCCCAAATGTTTCATAGAGAAACCCGTGTCCTTCTTCAAAGAGATAAGTTTCATCACTCCCTCAGGGCCCTGTGCCCTTCTCCAGGGCTGGGATGCCACCTAATAGGCAAGGAGGGTCTTGTGAAATAGATGCTAATATTAGGACTTCTTCCCAGAATCATTGGTCTATTCACATCTTTATCCATAGAAGCAGGAATCAGGGTGACTGCAGGAAGTCCCATATTTGAGATGCCATTGATTCCAATTTCCCCAGGGTTTTCCCCCAATATAATCTAATCTCTGGCCAACCCTCTACCTCCTCTTTGGCTATACATATACTGGCCTGGTTACTCTCCGATGGGATATCTTGGCTGTTGTGTGTCCCTTTATGACTCACTGCTTCTACTGCGGTCAGGACTGTACTCAGTCACATGAAAGATGGATGCCTTCCCTAGGAGCCCAAGTTTGGGAAACATTCTGGGAAAAGTACCCTGCTCCAAGCCGGGTGGCTTCAGAGAAAAGGGCCAATCAAACAAAGGTTTTGGTGGTATGGCACTAAATCAGTCTGAGATGCTCTCAGGTCTTCCCCTTGTGCTCTCCTCCCTGCCTCGGTGGTAGAACTGAGAGGGATGAGTAAGATGCCTGAGTCGGGAAGGGACTGACAGAGGCCGACCAGGGACGGAAAGGTTTGGTGGAGAGTCAGTGTACACCCCCATCTAGAGCTGGGAAGGATGCTTCGGGTGGAAAAAAAACATGGCTCTGGAAGCCGCTGTTTTCTCTGTTACACATGGGAGCTAGCAGTTCCAGAACCACTCCTTTAAAATGTTTTTCTTTCTTTCTTTTTTTTTTTTAATGCTGGGAGAAGTTTGATCCCCAGGGGTTAAAAAGACATGCCTGATCTTATTCTGTGATATGCAATGGTCATGGTATCCTTTGAAAGACGGGGACTCCTGGCCAGTTGAAGGGTCTCTTAACTACAATACTATTTCACAACTAGATCAGTTCCGAAGAAAACAAGAGAAATGGGTAGAAGTGCCATCTGTGTTGCTCCTTATCTCTCTGCGAGACATTCCAGACTTGTGTCCTAAGGGTACAGGTTTGTGTTTGAAACCTACAGTTCCTTCCTCTTCTCCTACTTTGCCCCTGTATCTGGGGCTCCCAAATGAACAGGCTGAGTCAGGGCTCCCTACTAGGAGGGGTTACCTCAGTCTCCGTAGAATATTAAGAGAATCAAAAAGGTACATGGAAGGCTTTATGGGACTAACTTTACCTTATGACCTAACATGTCTTGGGAGAGATGCTGACTCCTGACTCAAGAGCCTGAGTTTTGGGGGAAGCTGTTACTTTTGGAAACGAATGGCTTAAAGTAAGGAGAAAGTGGGAACACAAAATAGCCCTCCTCCCTGTCACTCTTTTCCATTGTTTCCCCATCTATTTGCCATGAAGTGTTGGGACTAAATGCCATGATCTTAATCCATGGAATGTTGAGTTTTAGGCCAGCTTTTTCACTCTCCTCTTTCATTTTCACCAAGAAGCTCTTTAGTTCCTCTTCACTTTCTGCCATAAAGGTGGTGTCATCTGTGTATCAAGGTTATTGATATTTCTCCCTGAAATCTTGATTCTAGCTTGTGCTTCATCCAGCCTGGTATTTTGCATCATGCTTTCTACATATGAATTCAATAAGCAGGGTGTCAATATATAGCCTTGGTGTACTCCTTTCTCAATTTGGAACCAGTTTGCTCTTCCATGTCTGGTTCTTCTTGAACAGTTGCTTCTTGATCTACATACAGGTTTCTCAGGAGGCAGGTCAGGTGGTCTGGTATCCCCATCTCTTGAAGAGTTTTCTGTTTCCTATGATCCACACAGTCAAAAGATTTAGCATAATCCACGAGGCAGCTGCAGATGTTCTTCCAGAATTCTCTTCCTGTTTCTATGATCCAACGGATGTTGGCAATGTGATCTCCGATTCCTCTGCCTTTTCTAAATCCAGGTTGAATATCTGGAAGTTCTTGGTTCATGTACTATTGACGTCTAGCTTGAAGGATTTTGAGCATTACCTTGCTAGTATGTGAAATTAGGGAAACTCTATGGCATTTTCAACTATCTTTGGCATTACCCTTCTTTGGGATTGGAATGAAAGCTGACCCTTCCAGTCTTGTGGCCATTGCTGAGTTTTCCAAATGTGCTGGTCTATTGAGTCAGCACTTTAACAGCATCATCTTCTAAGATTTTAAATAGATCAGCCGGAATTCCATCACCTCTACTAGCTTTGTTTATACTATGCTTCCTAAGGCCCATTTGACTTCACAACGCAGGATGTATGGTTCTAGGTGAGTGACCACACCATCATAGTTGTCCAGGTCATCAAGACTTTTTTCTCCAGTTCTTCTGTGTATTCTCACCACATCTTCTTTAATCTCCTCTATTTCTGTTCGTTCCTTATCATTTCTTTCCTTTATTGTGCCCATCTTTTTGCATGAAATGCTCCCTTGGTATCTCCAGTTTTCTTGAAGAGCCCTCTAGTTTTTCCAATTCTTTCTTTTCCGTTGCTTTCCTCTATTTCTTTGCTTAAGAAACTTTCTTGTATCTTTCCTTGCTATACTTTGGAACTCTGCATTCAGAAGAACGTATCTTTCCATGAACTCTGCATTCAAATAGGCATATCTTTCCATCTCTCCTTTGCCTTTCACGTCTCTTCCTTCCTAATTTATTTGTAAGAACTCCTTAGGCAACCATTTTCTGTGTTCCATCTCTTTTTCTTGAGGATGGTTTTTGTAACTACCACCTGTCCAATGCTATATATTGAGCCTGTAAGATGGGCACAATCACAATAAAATGAAATGCCATCACCATGAGGTATGTTCTCCACAAACTGGGG
This sequence comes from Hydropotes inermis, assembly GCA_020226075.1. Taxonomy (NCBI): domain Eukaryota; kingdom Metazoa; phylum Chordata; class Mammalia; order Artiodactyla; family Cervidae; genus Hydropotes; species Hydropotes inermis. The sequence goes on from CM035298.1 coordinate 43,371,072, forward strand.
AACAGTAATACCAAAGAAGCCCTCCCATTTCTGAGAAGGTTCTCAACCACATGTCATGCTTCTCAGCCTGGGGGACCAACAAATGGCCTGAGAATCCCCAGGAAATCTGACCTTGAAGGCAAGGCATATTTACTTATAAGATTTGCACAGAAATGGGGGGAACAGAGACTCCAGTGTTGGAGGATGCAAACAAACTCTTGCACACACCAAGACCACCAGGAAAGGAGCAGTTACCCCACAGGATGCTGAACCAAAACTACCTTCTAATGTTGAAGGGTCTCCTGAGGAAGCCTGGGTCGGCTGAGGCTCACCCAGAGACAGAGGCACTGACAGCCGCAGTTCTGGGAGGTCCCCCTTGCCATAAGTCCTCTTGGAGGTCGCCATTAACCCTACCATAGACCCTGTAGACCCCAGTGCTTGGTCAGCTCAGGCCAAACAACTACCAGGGAGGGAATGGAACCCCACTTGTCAGCAAATAATTGGATTAAAGCAGAGCAAGGATCTGCCCCCAGGAGCAAGACCCAGATTTTCACACTGTCAGTCCCTCCTATCAGGCACCTTACCCAAGCCTCTTGGACCCTTCCATCAGAGGACAGACAGAAAAAAACAAGAAGAATCACAGTTCCATGGTGGCTAGAACAAAAACCACATTGCGGAAAGTTAATCAGGATGAAAAGGCAGAAAGTTATGTCCCAGAATAAGGGACAAGGTAAAACTCCAGAAAGACAGCTAAATGAAGTGGAGATAGTCATCCTTCCAGAAAAAGAATTCAGAATAATGATAGTGAAGATGATGCAGGATCTTGGGAAAACAAAGGAGAAGAGCAAGAAATGTTCTCCAAAGCCCTGGAAGAGCTAAAGAACAAACAATGATGAATAATACACTAGAAGGAATTAATCACAGAATAACAGAGGCAGAAGAATGGACAAATGACCTGGATGACAGGATGGTGGAAATCACTGCCATAGAACAGAATATAGAAAAATGAATGAAAAGAAATGAAGGCAGCCTAAGACACCTCTGGGACATCATTAAATGCACAAAAATTCGCAGTATAGGGGTCCCATAAGAAGAGAAGGGAGAGTCCCAGGTAGGATAAACCCAAAGAGGAGCACACCAAGATACATAGAAATCAAACTGACAATAATTAAAGACAATGGTAAAATATTAAAAGCAACAAGGGAATAATGACAAATAACATATCAGGGAATGCCCATCAGGCTATCAGCTAATTTCTTAACAGAAATTCTGCAAGCCAGAAGGAATGGCATGATACATTTAAAGTGATGAACAGGAAGAGACTAAAACCAAGAATGCTCTACCATCAAGTGTCTCCTTCAGATTTGACGGAGAAATCAAAAGCTTTCCAGACAAGCAATAGTGAAGAGAATTCAGCACCACCAAATCAGCCTTTAAAAAAAAAAAATTGGAAGCTAATTACTTTACAATATTGTAGTGGTGTTGCCATACATTCACATGAATCAGCCATGGGTGTACATGTGTTCCCATCCTGAGCTTCCTTCCACCTCCCCACACCTTGACCCCCGAATCCCATCCCTCTGGGTCATCCCAGGGCACCAACCCTGAGCACCCTGTCTCATGCATTGATCCTGGACTGGCGATCTGTTTCACATATGATCATATACATGTTTCAATGCTATTCTCTCAAATCATCCCACCCTTGCCTTCTCCCACAGAGTCCAAAAGACTGTTCTATACATCTGAGTTTCTTTTGCTGTCTCACATATAGGGTTGTCATTACCATCTTTCTAAATTCCATATATATGCGTTAGTATACTCTATTGGTGTTTTTCTTTCTCGCTTACTTCACTCTGTATAATAGGCTCCAATTTCATCCACCTCCTTAGAACTGATTCAAATGTATTCTTTTTAATGGCTGAGTAATTTTCCATTGCATATATGTACCACAGCTTTCTTATCCATTCATCTGCTGATGGGCATCTAGGTTGCTTCCATGTCCTGGCTATTATAAACAGTACTGCAATGAACACTGGGGTACACGTGTCTCTTTCAATTCTGGTTTCCTCGGTGTGTACGTACGCCCAGCAGCGGGATTGCTGGGTTGTATGGCAGTTCTATTTCCAGTTTTTAAAAGGAATCTCCACACTGTTCTCCGTAGTGGCTGTACTACTTTGCATTCCCACCAACAGTGTAAGAGGGTTCCCTTTTCTCCACACCCTCTCCAGCATTTATTGTTTGTAGACTTTTGGATAGCAGCCATTCTGGCCGGTGTGAGATGGTACCTCATTGTGGTTTTGATATGCATTTCTCTGATAATGAGTGATGTTGAGCTCCTTTTCATGTGTTTGTTAGCCATCTGTATGTCTTCTTTGAAGAAATGTTCTTTGGCCCATTTTTTTTATTGGGTGTTTTATTTTTCTAGAATTGAGTTGTAGAAATTGCTTGTATATACTGGAGATTAGTTCTTTGTCAGTTGCTTTGTTTGCTATTATTTTCTCCCATGCTGAAGGCTGTCTTTTCCCCTTGCTTATAGTTTCCTTCATTGTGCAGAAGCTTTTGAGTTTAATTAGGTCCCATTTGTTTATTTTGCTTTTATTTCCACTACTCGGAGAGATGGGTCATAGAGGATCCTGCTGTGATTTATGTCAGAGGGTGTTTTGCCTATGTTTTCCTATAGGAGTTTTATAGTTTCTAGTCTTACACTTAAATCTTTAATCCATTTTGAGTTTATTTTTGTGTATGGTGTTAGAAAGTGTTCTGGTTTCATTCTTTTACAGATGGTTGACCAGTTGTCCCAAAACCACTTGTTAAAGAAATTGACTTTTCTCCATTGTATATTCTTGTCTCCTTTGTCAAAGATAAGATGTCCATAGGTGTGTGGCTATATCTCTAGGCTTTCTATTTTATTCCATTGATCTATATTTCTGTCTTTGTGCCAGTACCATACTGTCTTGATGACTGTGGCTTTGTAGTAGAGATTGAAGTCAGGCAGGTTGATTCCTCCAGTTCCATTCTTCTTTCTCAAGATTGCTTTGCCTATTTGAGGTTTTCTGTATTTCCATACAAAAATGTGAATTATTTGTTCTAGTTCTTTGGAAAATAATGTTGGTAGCTTGATGGGAGTTGCATTGAATCTATAGATTGCTTTGGGTAGTATACTCATTTTCACTGTATTGATTCTTCCAATCCATGAACACAGTATATTTCTCCTTCTATTTGTGTCCTCTTTGATTTCCTTTTTCAGTGTTTTATAGTTTTGTATTTACAGGTCTTGTGTTTCTTTAGGTAGATATTTTCCTAAGTATTTTATTCTTTTCTTTTCAATGGTGAATGGAATTGTTTCCTTAACTTCTCTTTCTGTTTTCTCATTGCTAGTGAATAGAAATGCAAGGGATTTCTGTGTGTTAATTTTATATCCTGCAACTTTGCTATATTCATTGATTAGCTCTAGTAATTTTCTGGTGGAGTCTTTAGGGTTTTCTATGTAGAGGATCATGTCATCTGCAAACAGTGAGAGCTTTACTTCTTTTCCAATCCGGAATGTTTTATTTCTTCTTCTGCTCTGATTGCTGTGGCTGAAACTTCCAAAACTATGGTGAATCGTAGTGGTGAGAGTGGGGACACTTGTCTTGTTCCTGACTCTAAGGGAAATGCTTTCAATTTTTCACCACTGAGGATAATGTTTGCTGTGGGTTTGTCATATCTAGCTTTTAATATGTTGGGGTATGTTCCTTCTATTCCTGCTTTCTGGGGGGTTTTTATCATAAGTGGATGTTGAATTTTGTCAAAGGCTTTCTCTGCATCTATTAAGATAATCATATGGTTTATATCTTTCAATTTGTTAATGTGGTGTATTACATTGATTGATTTGCTAATATTGAAGAATCCTTGCGTCCCTGGGGTAAAGCCCACTTGGTCATGATGTATGATCTTTTTAACATGTTGTTGGATTCTGTTTGCTAGAATTTTGTTAAGGATTTTTTGCATCTATGTTCATCAGAGATATTGGCCTGCAGTTTTCTTTTTTTGTGGCATCTTTGTCTGATTTCAGTATTAGGGTGGTGGTGGCCTCATAGAATGAGTTTGGAAGCTTACCTTCTTCTGCAATTTTCTGGAAGGGTTTGAGTAGGATAGCTGTTAACTCTTCCCTAATTTTTGGTAGAATTCATCTATGAAGCTGTCTGGTCCTGGGCTTTTGTTTGCTGGAAGATTTCTGATTATAGTTTCGATTTCTGTGCTTGTGGTGGGTCTGATAAGATTTTCTATTTCTTCCTGGTTCAGTTTTGGAAAGTTGTACTTTTCTAAGAATTTGTCCATTTCTTCAAAGCTGTCCATTTTATTGGCATAGAGCTGCTGGTAGTAGTCGCTTATGCTCCTTTGTATTTCTGTGTTGTCTGTTGTCATTTCTCCATTTTCATTTCAATTTTGCTGATTTGATTCTTCTCCCTTTGTTTCATGATGAATCTGGCTAATGGCTTGTCAATTTTATTTATCTTCTTAAAAAATCAGGTTTTAGCTTTGTTGATTTTTGCTATGGTCTCTTTTGTTTCTTTTGCATTTATTTCTGCCCTAATTTTTAAGATTTCTTTCCTTCTACTAACTCTGGGGTTCTTCATTTCTTCCTTTTCTAGTTTCTTTAGGTGTACAGTTAGGTTATTTATTTGACTTTGTTCTTGTTTTTGAGTTAAGCCTGTACTGCTGTGAACCTTCCTCTTAGCACTGCGTTTACAGTGTCCCATAGCTTTTGGGTTGTTGTGTTATCATTTTCATTTGTTTCCATACATATTTTGATTTATTTTTTTTATTTCTTCTGTGATTTGTTGGTTATTCAGCAGCATGTTGTTCAGCCTCCATATGTTGGAATTTTTAATAGTTTTTCTCCTGTAATTGACAGCTAATCTTACTGCATTGTGGTCAGAAAAGAAGCTTGGAATGAGTTCAATTTTTTTTGAATTTACCAAGGCTAGATTTGTGGTGCAGGATGTGATCTATCCTGAAGAAAGTTCTATGTGCACTTGAGAAAAAGGTAAAATTTATTGTTTTAGGGTGAAATGTTCTATAGATATCAATTACGTCTAACTGGTCCACTGTATCATTTAAAGCTTGTGTTTGCTTGTTAATTTTCTATTTAGTTGATGTATGCAAAGGTGTGAGTAGGGTATTGAAATCTCCTACTATTGTTGTGTTATTATTAATTTCCCCTTTCATACTTGTTAGCATTTGCATTACATATTGCAGTGCTCCTATGTTGGGTGCATATATATTTATAATTGTTATATCCTCTTCTTTGATTGATCCTTTGATCATTATGTAGTGTCCTTCTTTGTCTATTTTCACAGACTTTATTTTAAAGTCTATTTTCTCTGATATGAGTATTGCAACTTGTGCTTTCTTTTGGTCTCTATTTGCGTGGAATATCTTTTTCCAGCCCTTCACTTTCAGTCTGTATCTGTCCTTTGTTTTCAGGTGGGTCTCTTGCAGACAACATATATAGAGGTCTTGTTTTTCTCTCCATTCATCCAGTCTTTGTCTTTTAGTTGGGGCATTCAATCCATTTACATTTAAGGTAACTACTGATAAGTATGATCCCATTGCCATTTACTTTGTTGTTTTGGGCTCAAGTTAAACACCCTTTCTGTGTTTCTTGTCTAGAGAAGATCGTTTAGCATTTGTTGGAGAGCTCCACCAAACCAGCTTTACAGCAAGTGCCAAAGGAACTTCTCTAGGCAGGAAACACAGGGAAGAAAAACATCTACAGGAAATAAACCCAAAACAATTAAGAAAATGGTAATTGGATGAAACATAGTGATAATCACCTCAAATGGAAATGCATTAAAAGCACCAACCTCCACTCACCAGGTCACTCTGTATAACCCACAAAAATAAATTGTTCCTATTTTATGTTTTTAGGTTAATCATGTTCCAATAATCATTTGTAATTGCAATTATCTTTTATTTTTTCCTGGCTACTGATTCTGAAAACTGATAAGAATCATTTACCTTTGTGACTATGTAACTAATACTCAGTGCCATTGTGTCATGATTGGTCAACAAAAAAATAATAGAACTCTATATCACCAAAACTACCATTTAATAGAAAAACCTGTAATCACTTTTTAAAATGCAGATACATATCAGAATTTTTTTGGAATTTTTTTTAAAACACAAATGCCCAGATATTGCTTTTTTTTCCCTCCAGAGCTCAGATATGATTCTAATGAACCACCATAGTTAACAACAACTGGACTATATGATGCTCTTTTACTTTAATCCAGTTTGTTTCCCTTTTTCTATTTAATACTCAGTGCTCCCATTTCCTTTAGTTTTTCCTTTCCAGTTCCTTCATTTCTTTTTTTTTTTTTTTGTTCTTTTTCATCACTTCTTCAAGTGTAAGAGAAATTCTTTTTTGTATATGTATATATATGTATATAATATGCATAACATATAC
>CM035298.1:43382501-43399229 GCA_020226075.1 Hydropotes inermis
GTGGAGCAGCCCTAGGAGCCCTTCAGGGAGAGGGGCAGGCCAGCCCCACTGCTCCAGCCCCTGCCCCGCACGCCTGCGCCCACGTGGAGACATCACCCACATCCCACAGGTGTCCACTCTCGTCCCTTCCCCCAGGCCTGTGCTTTAGCTGTTCTTGTAGATCATGCGGGATGTGGGACTCATGTCCCTACCTGCCATCCATCTCCTTTCACCTCCAGCACGCACCTGTGCTGGTATGATGCTGACCTGGTGCTACCCAGAGCCTCCTTCCTGAGGGCCTGACCCTTGGTCAGCATGCCTTCCCGAGCCACAGCCCCCATCTGTCCATTCAGCATCCAGAGCAGGCAGAGAAGGCCAGAGATGCCCCCGGGCGCTCCAAACCGAGTCTTCTCAGCCTCCTTGTGCTCGGCCGACCGGACCTACCTCCTCACATGGTCTGGGTCAGTTTTCCCCACTGCACTGCCGACTCTTGTCTGCTGGCCTCTCGGCAGGACTAACCCATAGCGACCAGGCCAGCAGGACCTTCTCCCAGGGTGGAAGCAGTCCCACTTTGAACGCCCAGACCTCTGAACCTGCCGTGTCCAGAGTCATGAATATGAGATTCCAGTTCCCAAGTAGGTCTCTGGGAGTGATGACAAATGGGCCCCACCGGTTTCCTTCCCACATGTTCGACCCACTGGGAACATCAGGCTCTGGTGTTTGGTTTGGGGTGTACATGCCTCCTAGAGGGCAGTGCCACACTGTCACAGGTGCCATCTCCAAGCTCCTGCTCAACAGAACATCCGCTGGTTGCTCCATTCCTCTCTCAGGCTGGCAGTTTACAATCGGAGCAGGTCCTTATGGTTGTGTACCCACTGCCACACCTCCTTACTCGAGGGCATGCCTTGACCTGAGGTCACTGTGTCCTCTCTTGGATTGCTAGCCCTGGAGGAACCAGCCACCACATCAGGATATTCAAGCAGCCTTGGAAGAGGCCATTTTGTTGTTCAGTCGCTCAGTCACGTTCAACTCTTTGTGACCCAGTGGACTGCAGCACACCAGGGTTTCCTGTCCTTCTCTATCTCCCCGAGTTTGCTCAAACTGATGATGTCCATTGATTCGGTGATGCCATCCATCCATCTCATCCTCGGTCATCCCCTTCTCCTTCCACCTTCAATCTTTCCCAGCATCAGGGTTTTTTCCAATGAGTCAGCTCTTCGTATGAGGTGGCCAAAGTATTGGAGCTTCAGCTTCATCAGCAGTCCTTCCAATGAGTATTCAGGGCTGATTTCCTTTAGGATTGACTGCTTTGATCTCCTTGCAGCCCAAGGGACTCTCAAGAGTCTTCTCCAGGACCACAGTTCAAAAGCATCAATTCTTTGGCACTCAGCCTACTTTATGGTCCAACTCTCACATCTGATCACGCCTACAGGTAAAACCATGGCTTTGAGTATATGGACCTTTGTTGGCAAAAGTGATGTCTCTGTTTTTTGATACACTGTCTAAGTTTACTATAGTTGTTTTTTTTTTCAAAAGAGCAAGTGTCTTTTAATATTGTGGCTATAGTCACTGTCCACGGTGGTTCTGGAGCCCAAGAAAATGAAAGCGGTCATGGTTTCCATTGTTTCCCCATCTATTTGCCATGAAGGGAAGGGGCCAGATATGATGATCTTAGTTTTTTGAATGCTGAGTTTTAAGCCAGCTTTTTCACTCTCCTCTTTCACCTTTGTCAAGAGACTCTGGTTCCTCTTCACTTTCTTCCATTATAGTGATGTCATCTGCATATCTGAGATTGTTTACATGTCTCTTGGCACTCTTGATTCCAGCTTGTGCTTCATCCAGCCCGGCATTTCATAAGAGGCCGCTAGAGAGCAACATGGCATCCTCGCAACAGCCTGTGCTGACCTGCCCCCACCTACAGGCGACTGGCCTCTCCTTTCTGCATCTTATTACTTCCCATGCCGTCAGGGAGACCATCTGTAATGGCACCACTCCATCAGCCCTAACCTGAATGGCCAGCCCCATCTCTGGGCTTGTTGGTGGTACTCGTGCTTGGTTTAAGGACGTCCTCTGGGCCTCGTGACCTTAACAAACAGCTCCATCCAGCCCATCCTTACATCTCTGTACCTTTAATCCTTCTTCCTCCATGTGCCCTGGCAGAGCTGGCGTCTCAGTGTGGATCAACACTGTGCACCTTCAGAGCATCTCTGCAGCCTGTTCGTCTGTCTCCTGTGGTTAAACCCTCTGTGAGTGGCACTTAGTCTATTTAAACTGCCATAACAGTGTTCCAGAGACGGGGCGTAAACAGCAGATATGCATTTTCTCACAGCTCTGGAGGATGAAAGGGTCCTGGGGAGGCGGGGAATTAGAGCAGCTTTTGTGACAGGCTCAGGGGCTCTCTCCTTCACCACCAGGGGTCATTGCCCTGCAGGGACAGGTTATAGCACAGGAGCCCCTCTCTTTGGGACAGGCTCTGTTATGCCCAGGAGCCTAGCAGAAGAGACTCCTTGAGGTTCTAGGACCCATGACCTTGGTTCCTGGCAGCAAATTGTTGTTAAGCAAAAGAGCCAGTGCACATGTGTTCAGGTCCAGTGAGATGTACCATGAACTCGACACTGAACCCGAACACCGTGAGAAGAATGCAGGCTGCTGGCAGTGCCAGCTTGTCTCCCGTGTGAAAGATGGGCGTGCAGCCTGTGACCTGTTCCTGATCTGGGCCATAGCGGCTCATGAGAGTGTGGAGCATGACTTGCGCTGGGTGTTCCAGAGAAAGAACAGCCCGACCCTACTCTGTGCTGCATGGGAGCTTGTAAGATGGACCCACCAGCACCATTTCCACATATTCTTTGTGACATCAGTGCTGTCTGTCCTCTAGGGCATGTGACCAGCCTGGGGGCTCAGGATGCCCTGATGGGCAAACTGCCTGGGGCTGCACCCAGTGCCAAGAGCCTCCCCCAGCAGCAGGAGCCCGACATCCTCTAGCTTCCAACCTTTCAGCTCCCGTGTCTGCTCTCTGGGAGTCTGACCCAAAGCCCACAACTATATCATCCAGCACTTGTCCCCTCTGCCTTTCTGGCCTCAGCTCCCACCCCTTCTTCTGCTCAGTCCATCCTGAAGCTGCTGGAAGGCCCACTGCCCCCCCTCCTCATGACCCTTTTCCTCTGCTGTGTACTGGCTTGGAAGGAGCCCCGTCCTTCCAGCACCACAGTTGCAGGGTCAGGGCCTCCCTACAGGTTGGGCCCTTTCCCAGGTCAGGCCCTCTGAAGTGCTGTTCCCTCTGCCACTTCCTGTCTGGCAGGTTGCTATTCCTCCTTTATCTCTCCCAATCTCTGAGAGACTTTCTCTGGGCCTCCCATCCCACCTCCATAGCATTGATTGAAGAATACAGTTCTGTATTGACCTGTGTGTTTGGCCCACACCCTTCTCACCCACCAGACAGGCTTCATGGGCTCACTCTGACCTCTGCTGGATAAGCACTGGGAACAAAGCAGGAGCTCCTGATCTTTGGGGGAAAGAACCCAGGGGTGGAACTGTCATGGACATGGATGCCCCCTCCTAACATGGACGATGTGGGTGATACCCACAGCACGGCATATAAAGCTCAGCTCAGCGGCTCCTCCCAACTCCACCTCTTCCCACTGTATGAGCCAGCCCCTCACCCATGGAGTAGGCCAGTGCACACCTCCTGACAGCCTGACAAGACCCCCGGCTCCTGACCTGTACGGGGGGCACCTGTAGGTCTGTCCATAGGGTGGTTTGATACTAAGCTGGTGGAGATGTCAGTGCCCTCCCCCCAGTGCCTGACCACAAGGATAACTCTCCTCACACACAGCAGGTCCACCCCACCCCAGGCTGCAAGGCTGCCCTGCGTCCTGTCCCCAAGTTTTGATCAGTAAACAACCACTGAACTCTGACTGTGTGCCAGGCTCTGTGCTGGGAGGTGAGCAGACAGGAGTTGTGCTGCCCCCAGGATGTCCTTGTGGGGAGATAGGACATGGCCATGGTGGCTCTGCCCTCAAGACGATCTGCTCTGGTGGTCTGGAGGTGCTTGGAGGACCCTGGAGGGCTTCCTAGAGGAGGGGTGGAGGGGACAGGGTGTGGGAGAGATGACTGGTCCTGGGCAATGGTGTGGGAGGAGAGCCAGGGCGAGGCTGGGTCTTGCAGGCTCTTTCTGTCTCTGCTCCTCCTTCTTCTCTTTTCATAGCTCAAGTTGTCCAACTGCTTTGCCCATCTCCTCTCTCCTTCTTTACTGAGGCTGGAGGAGGGGCAGGAAAGGTATTCAAGTCTATCCACCCAAGCACTTTAGGTACATTTGTGTCTTGAATAATAGACTTTTGCTGTCACGTTAAATGAGGTAGCTGGGAACAGGCGGGGTTCAGTCCACCACATGACCTTTAGGATGATTCTGGAGTACCTCTATTTTCCCTCCTTTTAATTGCCTTCCTAATCCTTGCTGCACTTTATAGATTATGCCAAATTTATGGTGGGGACAACTGCAACGCCATGCCCAGCAGGCATCATGTTTGGGTGGGAACAGTCAGCTTGAGTTCTGATTTGGCCAGCTACTGTCTTTCTCTCCTCAGTGTCTTCTCCATGAGATGGGAATCACAAACAGGCAGGTGCTACAGTAACTGAGTGCTGGAGAGGTGGCCATGGTGATGACTTGGCAGAGCAGTGTCACCTGGGACCCACGGCTCCATCCTCCCCATCACCCTGTGACCACACCTGGGGCTGTCCTCCGACAGGTGCCCCATGCCTCCCACCCTCTGCTCGGAGCACAGCCACATGCAGGAGGTGGCGACCAAGGGAGGGGGCAGGCCATGTGGATGGGGGAAGAGATGCAGGGCTAGGTTGGGAAGAGCTTTCTCCATCCTTCAAAGTTTCTTTCAGCTGGTCTAACAATCAACTAGACATAAGACAGATTCAGAGGAGCAAAATAATTTCAAACGTCAGGAACCCCGCATACTTCAGAAGTTCAATGACAGTAGGTAAAATGAAGCATACATGTCCTTCTGAGCCAGGGGACTGGAAAGAGGTCTGGGGCTTCAAAGGGAGATATTTAAGACAATTGGAAGAAGAACAAGTGCTTGTTAGTGAGATGTGTGATGTGCCATACAGATGGGTCACTCAGATAAAATTTATCTTTGGCAGTGATTCTCATTCTGAGAAACACCACCCCCAGCCACCCCTAACCCCTGCTCCATCCTGCCATTTCAGTCCTTCCAGGTAGTTAAGTGAAGGGCATAAGTGTCTCTTGCCTACAGGGTCTTGATAGCTTTTAACTCAAAATAATCCACATGCAAAGTGGCACATCTTATGGTGGCTTGTTCTGTTCACCTTCAGTCCAGGCTTTGAAAATTCTCCAAGAAATTCACAGTCCAGAAGTTGAGTTGGTAGACGCCTCACCTTACTGAACCAGTCTCTTAGTCCCCAGAATAGTTCAGTTCAATCAAATGGCTGTGTCTCATTTCAAGAGGTAGTGATGAACTTAGTCCCAAAGTTAGGACTGTGGTACAAGCAATCAGGTACTTAATAAGAGGCATTTCTGTGGAAGGGCTTCCCCGATGGCTCAATGGGCAAGTAATCGATCTGCATTTCTGGAGACACAGGAGATGTGGGATTGATCCCTGGGTAGGGAAGATCCCCTAGAGGAGGAAATGGCAACCCACTCCAGTATTTTTGCCTGAAAAATCCCATGGACTTAGGAGCCTGGCAGGCTACAGTCCATGGGGCAGCAAAGAGTCATACACGACTGAGCAACTAAGCATTTCTGTGGAAACAAAAGGGAAACAATACCGACTGGAGGTAATTATAATCCCGGTTTCTGAGTTCTAAAGAAAACCAGCCAAGATCTCTAGATGTCCAGTTCAAAGGACATTCCGATGGAGTGAAGCAGACATGGACATATTGATAGGTTTTCCTAATTTGTAGTTGGATTATCTCTGTCATCTTTATGAGCAGCCACACAGCAGCAGGCACAAAGGTTGTCCACACATGAATCACTATGCTGAGCTCTATGAAGTTTACATCAACTTGTCCAACATTAACTTGCACAGCTTTGAAAAAGGTCACTTTTAGCTCTCAGTGATTCTACATCAAAAAAGGGGGAGAAAAAATTTAAAATGTTAGTTTGGAGTGTTTGTGCTCAATCACTCAATCATGTCTGACTCTTTGCGACCTTATAAACTGCAGCCCGCCAGGCCGCTCTGTCCATGGAATTCTTCAGGCAAGAATACTGGAGTGGGTTGCAACTTCCTACTCCAGGGGATCTTCCTGAAGCAGGGATCAAACTTCCATCTCTTGCATCTCCTGTATTGACAAGAGAATTCCTTACCACCAGAGCCACCCAGGGAGTCCAGTTCTTAATGATTATGTGTCAGAAAGGTGGGAGAAGAATTCAAAATTTCAGTTTGGAGAGTTGTCGCCAGATAGGAGGAAACTAGAATTCATGATCCAGTCGAGTTTAATGGTGGAAAACAAAATGTTAAAAGACTGTGTACAGCATTAAAATGTAATAGCCACAAAGGTTTGTTACTAAAATGTAATTTTTCTCTCTAGAAGCAGCCGCTTTTAACCAAAGATAGCCAAATTAAGACTAATTTGTTGGCAAGATAAGTCTAAACTCAGCAAATCTGTCCTCTTTATTTACATAATTCCAGCAGGAAAGGGCTTCACGAGTGGCTCAGTGGTAAAAAGAATCTGCCTGCAATGCTACAACCAGAGGAGATGATGCGGGTTTGATAACTGGGTTGGGAAGATCTGCTGGAGGAGAGCATGGCAACCCACTCCAGGATTCTTGCCTGGAGAATCCCATGGACAAAGGAGCCTGGTGGGCTACAGTCCATGGGGTCACAAAGAGTTGGACACAACTGAGGTGACTTACACACAACAGAAATAATGAAAGATCATATGTATGTATGTGGGTGCTTAGTCATGTCCAATTCTTTGTGACCCCATGGACTATAGCCTACAAGCTTCCTTGTTCCATGGAATTTTACAGGAAAGAATACTGGAGTGGGTTGCCACTTTACTCCTCCAGGGGATTTTCCCGATTCAGGGATTAGACCCACACCCCCTATGTCTCCTGTATAGGCCGGTAGATTCTTTACCAGTCAGCCACCTGGAAATGTGGCTCTTTAAAATCTGCTTTGCTTAAACCTTTTCATAAGGAGTCTCAGACTAAACTTTTAAAAGCGTCTTGCTGCCAGGAAGCCAAGCCGAAGGATTACCATCAGACTCATTTTCAGCCTACCAGTTCAGTTCAGTTCAGTCACTCAGTCGTGTCCAATTCTTTGTGACCCCATGAATCGCAGCACACCAGGCCTCCCCATCCATCACCAACTCCCGGAGTTTACCCAAATTCATGTCCATTGAGTCAGTGATGCCATCCAGCCATCTCATCCTCCGTCATGCCCTTCTCCCTCTGCCCCCATTCCCTCCCAGCATCAGGGTCTTTTCCAATGAGTCAACTCTTCACATGAGGTGTCCAAAGTATTGGAGTTTCAGCTTCAGCATCAGTCCTTCCAATGAACACCCGGGACTGATCTCCTTTAGGATGGATTGGTTGGATCTCCTTGCAGTCCAAGGGGCTCTCAAGAGTCTTCTCCAACACCACAGTTCAAAAGCATCAATTTTTTGGTGCCCAGCTTTCTTCACCATCCAACTCTCACATCCATACATGACCACTGGAAAAAAACATACCCTTGACTAGATGGACCTTTGTTGGCAAAGCAATGTCTCTGCTTTTTGATATGCTGTCTAGGTTGGTCACAACTTTCCTTCCAAGGAGTAAGCGTCTTTTAATTTCATGGCTGCAATCACCATCCACAGTGATTTTTGCAGCCAAAAAAAATAAAGTCTGACACTGTTTCCACTGTTTTCCAATCTATTTGCCATGAAGTGATGGGACCAGATACCATGATCTTAGTTTTCTGAATGTTGAGCTTTAAGCCAACATTTTCACTCTCCTCCTTCACTTTCATCAAGAGGCTTTTTAGTTTGTCTTTACTGTCTGCCATAAGGGTGGTGTCGTCTACATATCTGAGGTTATTGATATTTCTCCCAGCTATCTTGATTCCAGCTTGTGCTTCCTCCAGCCCAGCATTTCTCATGATGTACTCTGCATATAGGTTAAATAAGCAGGGTGATAATATACAGCCTTGGTGTACTCCTTTTCCTATTTGGAACCAGTCTGTTTTTCCATGTCCAGTTCTAACTGTTGCTTCCTGACCTGCATATAGGTTTCTCAAGAGGCAGGTCAAGTGGTCTGGTATTCCCGTCTCTTTCAGAATTTTCCATAGTTTATTGTGATCCACACAGTCAAAGGCTTTGGCATAGTCAATAAAGCAGAAATAGATGTTTTTCTGGAACTTTCTTGCTTTTTCTATGATCCAGCAGATGTTGGCAATTTGATCTCTGGTTCCTCTGCCTTGCCAAGATCAGGGGTGGTGACCAAAAGTGCCAGGCTGCAATGGCGCAGGAGCGGCCAAGAGGAGCTACCCCACCTCCGATTTCAGGGGCCATGGCCGAGAGAAACAACCCCACATCCAAGGAGCAGTGGCTGCATGGGCTCAGGAGGGCCGAAATGAGCTATTCCACATTCAAGGTCAGAAGAGGCGGCCATGAGGAGATACCCCTCGTCCAAGGTATGGAGCAGTGGCTGCACTTTGCTGGAGCAGCCGTGAAGAGATACCCCACGTCCAAGGTAAGAGAAACCCAAGTAAGACGGTAGGTGTTGCGAGAGGGCATCAGAGGGCAGTCACACTGAAACCATAGTCACTGCGAACTAGGCAATCTGATCACAGGACCACAGTCTTGTCTAACTCAATGAAACTAAGCCATGCCATGTGGGGCCACCCAAGATGGTCCAGTCATGGTGGAGAGGTCTGACAGAATGTGGTCCACTGGAAAAGGGAATGGCAAACCACTTCAGTATTCTTGCCTTGAGAATCCCATGAACAGTACAAAAAGGCAAAATGATAGGACACTGAAAGAGGAACTCCCCAGGTCTGCAGGTGTCCAATATGATACTGGAGATCAGTGGAGAAATAACTCCAGAAAGAATGAAGGGATGGAGTCAAAGCAAAAACAATACCCAGTTGTGGATGTGACTGGTGATAGAAGCAAGGTCCGATGTTGTAAAGAGCAATATTGCATAGGAATCTGGAATGTTAGGTCCGTGAATCAAGGTAAATTGGAAGTGATCAAACAGGAGATGGCAAGAGTGGACGTTGACATTCTAGGAATCAGTGAACTAAAATGGACTGGAATGGGTGAATGTAACTCAGATGACCATTATATCTACTACTGTGGGCAGGAATCCCTTAGAAGAAATGGAGTAGCCATCATGGTCAACAAAAGAGTCCAAAATGCAGTACTTGGATGCAATCTCAAAAACGACAGAATGATCTTTGTTCGTTTCCAAGGCAAACCATTCAATATCATGGTAATCCAAGCCTATGCCGCAACCAGTAATGCTGAAGAAGCTGAAGTTGAATGGTTCTATGAAGACCTATAAGACCTTTTAGAACTAATACCCCAAAAAGATGTCCTTTTCATTATAGGGGACTGGAATGCAGAAGTAGGAAGTCAAGAAACACCTGGAGTAACAGGCAAATTTGGCCTTGGAGTACAGAATGAAGCAGGGCAAAGGCTAATAGAGTTTTGCCAAGAGAAGGCACTGGTCATAGCAAACACCCTCTTCCAACAACACAAGAGAAGACTCTACACATGGACATCACCAGATGGTCAATACCAAAATCAGACTGACTATATTCTTTGCAACCAAATATGGAAAAGCTCTATACAATCGGTAAAAACAATACCAGGAGTTGACTGTGGCTCAGATCATAAACTCCTTGCCAAATTCAGACTTAAATTGAAGAAAGTAGGGAAATCCACTAGATCATTCAGGTATGACCTAAATCAAATCCCTTATGATTATACAGTGGAAGTGAGAAATATATTTATAACTTTGTACAGGAGACAGGGATCAAGACCATCCCCATGGAAAAGAAATGCAAAAAAAGCAAAATGGCTCTCTGAGGAGGCCTTACAAATAGCTGTGATAAGAAGAGAAGCGAAAAGCAAAGGAGAAAAGGAAAGATACTCCCATTTGAATGCAGAGTTCCAAAGAATAGCAAGGAGAAATAAGAAAGTCTTCCTCAGCGATCAATGCAAAGAAATAGAGGAAAACAACAAAATGGGAAAGACTAGAGATCTCTTCAAGAAAATTAGAGATACCAAGGGAATATTTCATGCAAAGATGGGCTCGATAAAGGACAGGAATGGTGTGGACCAACAGAAGCAGAAGATATTAAGAAGAGGTGGCAAGAATACACAGAAGAACTGTACAAAAAAGATCTTCATGACCCATATAATCACGATGGTGTGATCACTTACCTAGAGCCAGACATTCTGGAAGTGAAGTCAAGTGGGCCTTAGAAAACAACACTATGAACAAAGCTGGTGGAGGTGATGGAATTCCAGTTGAGCTATTTCAAATCCTAAAAGATGATGCTGTGAAAGTGCTTCACTCAATATGTCAGCAAATTTGAAAAACTCAGCAGTGGCCACAGGACCGGAAAAGGTCTGTTTTCATTCCAATCCCTAAGAAAGGCAATCCCAAAGAATGCTCAAACTACCACACAATTGCACTCATCTCAGATACTAGTAAAGTAATGTTCAAAACTCTCCAAGCCAGGCTTTAGCAATATGTGAACCATGAACTTCAACGCCTACAGATAGGAGCAAATTCCTCTCTTCCTGAGGTCCCCAAAATACACTGAGGTTCCTGCAGCCACCAGGAATGATCTTCCTTACTCATCTGATAAAGCCCCTGAGAAGCCTACAGGCAAAGGACTAGGTCATCTCTTCAAGGACATTTATGCTCCCATATCATCAGTCAGCTTCTTAAAGTTGTCTATTCATATCTGAGTTTATGAACATTTTCAAACTGGGTATTCCAACCAAAGTGTTGACACTACAAAAAACGTTCTCAATTATGTCCTGTTACAAACAGATTTCAATCTTATTGAACTTATGCAAAAACCTATATTGCCACAAAAATAAGAATACTCACTAAGAGTTTCCAAATTCTGGCAGGATCAGGTAGGGAGAATAAGATGAATGTTTCAGTTCTTCCCACAAAGTTAGAAGATACCAAATTACTTTAAGTCACATTTAGCTTAAGAGGAAAAGTTTCCTTACATCTAGAAAAAAATATTAGAGAACCAGCCTAAGAAGTCATAAAAATGACAGTCATCCTCATTGAATCATTTAGTCTCCTGTAATTGATTCTTGCTGTTATTTTTCTAAAATTTTATTGGCATATAGTTGATTTATGAAGTTGTGTTAGTGTCCACTATACAGCAAATGAATCAGTTATATACATATATGTATATACACACATATATCCAGTATTTTTAGATTCTCTTCCCATGTAAGTCATTACAGAATATCGAGTGGAGTTCTCTGTGCTCTCGAGTAAGTCATCTGTTTTATATATAGCAGTGTGTGTGTCTATTCCAATCTCCCAATTCACCCCTCTCCCCTCTTGCCTCCTTGGCAATCATCAGTTTTGTTTACTACATCTGTGATTCTATTTCTGTTTTGTAAATAAATTCATTTGTACCATTTTTAGATTGCACATATGTGACACCATATGACATTTGCCTCCCTCTGTCTGACTTACTTCATTCAGTATGACACTCTCTATGTTGCTGCAAATGGCATGATTTTTTTCTTTTTTATGGGTAAGCAATATTCCATTGTGTATATGTATCACATCTTCCTTATTTATCCCTTTGTTGATGAATATATAATAGGTTGGTTCCATGTTCTGGTTATTGTAAATAATTCTGAAACAAACATTGTGGTGTATATATCTTTTCAAATTATATGTTTCTCTGGTGTGGCTTAGCTGGTAAAGAATCTGCCTGTAATGTGGGAAACCTGGGTTTGATCTCTGGGTTGGGAAGACCCCCTGGAGAAGGGAAAAGTCTACCCACTCCAGTATTCTGGCCTGGAGAATTCCATGGACTGTATAGTCCATGGGGTTGCAAAGAGTCAGACATGACTGAGCAACTTTCAGTTTCACTGGATATATGACCAGGAGTGGGATTGCTGGATCACATGGGAATTAGTTAGAATTCTGAACTCTGAACTGTCATACCAGAATTAATTAGATTAACAATTTTATGAATACATTTTATAATATCATTTTATAATATCTAGAATACATTTTATAAACATTTTGTAATATCATGTGCCCTTCGAGTACATCATTCTAAATCTCCTTTTTTTTCCTTCTAGATACATCGTTCTATTTTAGTTTATGAGAGGTGGCCTAAAACAATTTCTATCAGGTTCTGAGTATCAGCTGTGATCATGAGTTCAGTCAGATCAGTTGCCTCTCATTTTCTGCTTTTTAAATATATTTAATCACTAATCTGAGGAAGTTGTCCATTTACAGAAACTTGAGGATCCTGGTTTTAAGAAATTCTTTACAGCCTATAGTTTGGCCTTTGACCAAGGCGTTAAAGATGCCTGAAAAGGATCATCTGTAGCCTCAGGTGGTCTTATTTTAAAAGTTAACTGTAAAGAAAAAGATGTTGACTGCTATTTCAGTACTGCAAGGATCAAGCTATCCACCAACGCTGCACCTGAGGAGAACTCAGGATGGAAAAAGGGGATGCCTTCTGCACCCTGGGTCTTCTATAATCAGTGACAATGCTGAGTTTTACTCAGCGGTGGATAAACTAACTTTGAGGAGTAGGCTCTCCTTGGATTTAACTTCAAGAAAAGACCCCTGGTTAACCCTGGGATTTACAGGGATTAAAATGTAATTAAAATTTACAAGGATTAAATTTACAGGGATTTTTGCTCAGTTGAGAGACATGGGGATAGTTTGGATTCGATGATTAAATAGGAGGCTGAGATGATGTCTTTCCTATATTCAGCTACTTTAAAAGAATTTTTTTGGGAATAAAATTATAGATACCAAATGAGAGCTCCCAGCTTCATTTCATAAAGAAATAAAACAAATCTTCCAACTGGTGACAGCTTTCTCAGGCAACCAAGAAACTTGTGGGGGTGTTGGAGGCAAGTCCACATACTGGGTAGTGGTCTCAGAGAGAAACTCATTTATTAATTTAAAATTTGCTTGTCCAGATAATAGCTTACGGTGAACGGCACTGCCGGATTTGTGGTCTCTGAAGAAGATTTAACTCTGGAACCAGAGATAGTCTCAGTCACCCAGAGCTTTGTGTGCAAAGTTTTACTTAAAGTGACAGCACAGAGATAGCTTCTGACATAGTCTCCATAAGGTGGGAGAAAGAGTACCTGCCTCACTAGTTTAAGCAGGACCTTATATACTTCTCAACTTGCTGCTGAGAATTGATCAAAAGAATACCTCGAGGTTGTAAGAGTTCCACCAGAGTCTTTCCCAAGGCATACATCCTGAGATAACTTTGGCACAAGATTAGCCAGGGAGAATGGGTTCTGGGCAATGTCTCTGGGCGAGATATACTGTTGCTGTGTAATCAGGGGTACAAGTCTTGAGAAACAGGTTACCAGGCAAAATTTGTTGCAATTATAATTATTAACATAGAGCCTAAGAAAAGTATTTGCATGAGTAAGACACTGTGCTCTGTGATCATTAGTTACAGGCCTAAAGAAAGGCCAGTTCTCAGGCAAGAGACATTATTGAACAAGGATTAAGGAAAGCATGAGAGAGAATGTTCATCTCCACCTTAAAGGGACTGCCTACCTAAGGCAGTCTTTAACTTAACTCTTTCACAGGGATGCACAGAAAAAGTTGCACTAAAAACACTCACAGTGGTTTTAGTCTGCAGGAGGGAGAAACTGAGAAATGTAAAAGAGTTGAACAGCTCTAGGGTGACTCCAAGAGAAGTTATGCTCACAATTAACACCTTGGCCCATCACTCAGCTCTTAGTATGATTCTATCCTGACAAGCCAACTTTAAAATGGGAAGCAAACCTTTCAAATCAAAAGGAAGAGGGATGACGGGTTGCCAGCTTCCAACCCAGCCCAGGGTTTATACATGTACAGAACTTATACTTGCAAGTACTCACTTAATTGAGAACTCACCCAAGATGGAGCTCTGTTGATACTCCAAGGCATGTTTTGAATTTTGTGTATGCAGTTAGAGAAAGTTGTCTTGATAAAATATCTTCTCAGAATTCTGACCTTAAAGGAACAAAAGCCCTTCTGGGGGGAACTTGAATTTATCTCCCTGTGCCTTTGAGATGTATATGTTCTACTTGAAATGCTAAGGATCCTGTTTCTATTTTGAGAGCTTGGTCTCTGCAATCCAGAAGGTACACATAATATGGGATAGAGATTCCAGCCAGTCAGACAAACTGGGTTTCCAAGTCGTCTCTTGGCTGTGTCAGCTCTCAGGGAAATTTGTCACAGGGGGTCCCATTCTATAAAGGCCTGTGTCATCTCAACCTTTATTGCAGCTGCTAAGCAATGAAAGCCTTTACTTTCTTAGGCTGTTTTCTAGAGTTTGTGAAGGCAATATACTTTGCACTCCCTTGTAGGGACACCTCTTGCCTCTTATCGGTTTGAATTGCTATGGAGATGGTATTTGTCACTGCGAGAGGATGGATCCTTAAATGGAATAAATTTCTAAATTGGTAAAATTTTAGAGCACTCTCATTGTAAACAGGCCAGAAAGGTGGGGTGATGAGTCCTAGAGGGTCTGAGGTGCAGGCTGAGGGTCAGGTTCCCAGAGGGCAGACACGGGAGCTGTGGAAGGTTAGAAGCAAGAGGATGCTGGATCCCTGCTGCTGTGGGGAGGCACTTGGCAGTAGGTGCAGCTCCAGGCAGTCTGCCCATCAAGACAGATTTGAACTCCCCAGGACAGATCACTTAGCAAAGAGGACAGAGAACGCTGATGTCACAAAGAATACATGAGAATGATGCTCGTGTGTCCACTTTACAAACTCCCACGCAGCACAAAGTAGGGTCGGGCTGTTCTTTGTCTAGAACACCCAGCACAAGTCACGATTCACACTTTCACCAGCCGCTATGGCCCAATCAGAAAAGGTCACAGGCCACGGGCCCACAGGTGGGAACAAGTTGACTTTACTGCAGGGGAAGTATCGCACCCTTTGTTCTTCTCACCAGGTTGGATTCAATATGGAGTTCCTGGTGCATCTCACTGGAGCGACCAAAACACATGCAGAACCTTCCCTTTTGCTTGACAATTTGTTCCAGGAAACAAGGTCATGAATCACAGAACATCAAGTAGCCTATTCAAGCTGGGCATGGCAAAGCCTGTTCCAGAAAGACTTGCTTTTGTGCTGTAGCCTGTCCCTGCAGGGAAATGCCACCTCATGGTGAAAGACAGTGAGCCCCTGAGGCTGTCATAGAAGCTGCCCTGACTCCTAGCCTCCCAAGGGGGGGTCTTGCAACCTCCAGATCTGTGAGATAATACATGTCCGCTATTTATGGCCTTTCTCTAGTATCCTGTTATGGCAGATTGAACACCAGTCACAAAGGATTTAACAGCAGAAGGCACATTAACATACTGCAGAGTACTCTGAAGGTGGACAGGTTTGGTCTACACGAAGTGAAATAGAGATGCCGACTCTACCATGACATGGAGGAGGGAGGATTAAAGATGCAGGGATGTAGAAATGGGCTGGATGGTGGTGGTTGGTGAGGTCAGAGGCCCAGAGGACCTTGCATAAACCAAGCACTAGTATCACCAGCAAGCTCAGACACACGGCTGGGCTGTAGATTGGGGGTAATGGGAGACACATTATTACAGAAGTGGCTCCATGGTGGCACTTAAGGTAATATGATGCAAGAAGTAAGGTGCCTGAACGTAGTTGTCAGAAGAAAAGTCAGTAAAATTACTGTGACATTTCAAGAAAAAAAAAAGGGGCAGCAAGCCCATTCTGGGCCATGCAGATGGTTACAAGGAACCAGGACTCTTATGGGGCAAAGTAGATGAACGGATGACATGGGTGACCCTCACTATGGCCTCTGAGAAGGGAGGTAAAGGGTGCCAGCCAGTGGCATGGATTTTAGTAAGTAGGTGTTGTAGTGGGTACACAAATGTGAGGACTACTGCTCCGATTGTGAACTGCCAGCCTGAGAGAGGAATGGAGCAACAAGTTGAAGGTTCTGTTGTGCAGGAGCTTAGAGATGGCACCTGTGACACTGTGGCACTGCCCTCTAGGAGGCATGTGCACCCCAAACCATGATCAGAGCCTGGTGTTCCCAATGGATAGAACATGTGAGAAGGAAATAGGTGGGACCCATTTGTCATCACTCCCAGGGACCTACTTGGGAATTGGAATCTCATACACATGACTCTGGAGTAGCCATCATGGTCAACAAAAGAGTCCAAAATGCAGTACTTGGATGCAATCTCAAAAACGACAGAATGATCTCTGTTCGTTTCCAAGGCAAACCATTTAATACCACAGTAATCCAAGCCTCTGCCCCAACCAGTAACGCTGAAGAAGCTGAAGTTAAACAGTTCTATGAAGACCTACAAGACCTTTTAGTACTAACACCCAAAAAAGATGTCCTTTTCATTATAGGGGACTGGAATGCAAAAGTGGGAAGTCAAGAAACACCTGGAGTAACAGGCAAATTTGGCCTTGGAGTACAGAATGAAGCAGGGCAAAGGCTAATAGAGTTTTGCCAAGAGAATGCACTGGCCATAGCAAACACCCTCTTCCAACAACACAAGAGAAGACTCTACACAT
>CM035298.1:43399629-43418920 GCA_020226075.1 Hydropotes inermis
CCTCCATGGGACTGGGACTGGGTGTCTGAGCCCTTGTCCTGGACTCCATCTTCCACCCTCAGCAGGAGACTGTGACCATCAAAACCGTGAATGCTGGTGCTGCGTCCATGTGTGTGCCTGAGTATAGGGGATAAAGGTGGATTCTTACCAGCCAGCCCGGCTGTGTCCTGACTCTGCTAACTCCCAACCCTGTGAAACTGGGCAAGTGATGCAACCTCATTAAGCCCAAGTTGCCTCCTATATAAAAACATTTGATAATGATGTATGATCTATCTCAAAGGGGTGCTATAAAGTTTAAATTGAAATAATTCAAACAGATCACTTTGAGTACAGCACATGGGTCCCTAGTCAATGATCAATAAGGGTCAGATGCCATCTCTGCCATCACCTCACACACCAACTGTTCAAGCAATACCAACACCCAACACCACTGCCATCACCACCATTACAATTGCCTCCATCGCTACCTGCACCTGTATCACCTCCAACAACACCATCTCCAAGTCTGTTATGATTGCCCCCAACACCACCCTCACCACCACTAACATCTTAGCACGTCTTTGTGTAATTTATAACACGAACACCTCCAACATCAGCACCATCACTGTCACCACCATTACCAATGTCACCTTCACTATCTGCACCTGTACCACCTCCAATACCACTGCCTCCAAGTCCATAATGAATCCTCCAGCACCACCATCATCACCACTAACACCTCAGCACATCATTGCATCACTCCTAACACCAACACCTCCAACACCAAAATCACCACCATTATCACAACCTACCCATCATGCACCTCTTCCAAAACCACCACATTCCCACCACTATTAGTACTCCCACCACCAGCAAAATTAAATGTACATTACTTTTTTTTAACACCATTCTTATACAGAAGGGGGACAAAAAGAAGCAAATGTAGAAAAATATGGGAAACCTATTGAAAATGTGTTCATTTCTCTTTTCCCCATTTCTCATTTCACCGCCAGCATCAATACCACTTCTAACACCAGTGCATACAACCACTCTCTCAAGTGTTATACCCACACCATCACAACACCAACACCTCTACTACCATCCAAATCTCATCACCTTCACAACCACGAAAACCAACAGCACCTCGTCTACCACTAACATTACACCCTCTGCCACCAACAGCTCTTCCTCCACCACCCAAGCCCCACCAGAATGCCCAGCACTATCACCTTCATGGTCACCTCTAACACTCCAACCGCTTCTGGCACCATCAGTACCAGCACCACCACCAAAACCTCTACCACCTAATGCACCACCATCATCAATGCCAACACCATAACAGGAAACTCATAAACGTTGCCAGCACCTCTACCATCCTCATTGCCATCATCATCCTGCCAACTCCATTCACACCATCCTTATCCCTGCCAACACCACAGCCACTGTCATCACAGCCATCGTCACCAACCCGGCCGTCATCAGGACCACCACCGTCATCTCTTCCGTGTGCATCACTGACGCATGCACGTCACACCTCCAACACCTTCACCACCTCCATCACCACACATGCTGTCACGGAGGGCGCATTCTCCTCCACTGAACAAGTGTTTTCCACAGGCATCACTGCACTCACCCCAGAACGCAGGGTGTCCAGAGGGCGTCAGGCTCTCAGTCTTTCACAGAAGGACGTTAAGACAGAAGCTACAAGAAGCACAAAGTGTCAGTGGGAGAGCCAGGCTGACTCAGTGTGGGCTCTAGCCCATTGTCACTCCACCACAGTCAGACCCCGTGCAGGACACCACAGTGGCGCTGGGCTTTCTCTTTGCACTTTCTTACCCTGTCTCTCCTTTCAACTCTTTAATCTGTGCTTCCTTCCTCCTGAGTTCCTACTGCCTTATTTCTAGATGTAAATGATAAGCTCATGGGAATCTATATTTTTCCATATAAACTCACCCATCTGCAAAATGCAGCCTCAGGCCTCACTTCCTGCCTTCCTCCTGTTCCTTCTGCTTCCTGCTTCCCAGATCTGCTCCTAAGACATGGCCTCCTGTGCTTTCAGAACAGGGTTTCCTGTTGTTTCCAGGAGACTCACCTAGGGAGTCTCATGTCCTGGAACCTTCCACTGGGGCCACAGTGCTCGAGCACCTCCCCTCTTCTGGCAATGACCAGTGCCTGATTCTCATCTGGTCCCCAGGGCTCAGTCCAGGATGTGACCAGACCAGGGCTGGTGGGCATAGAGGGAGAGAAGGGCACTGATCTGTCTTCCTCCGGGTACCTACAGAGTGATCATTCCTCATCTCTGGTCTCAGACCACCATGGTCACCTCCCTGAACACTGCACACTGATATTGAAAGCCAGACCAGAGGAGCCAGAGTCCAAGCATAGACAAGTTCCCGTCACTGGGGCAGGAAGGGGTGTGGACTGCTCTATCCTCCCCAGGACATTCTCTGAGGCTCCATTTCCAAGACCAGCCAGGCCTCTGGGACCCTCAGAGGATGGGCCCTGACTTCATCTCATGATGACCTCCTGTTCTGAGAACAAGGCATACACTTACTTCCTTCAGTCCTGGTCACAGTCCTGTGGATGGGGAGACTTTCAAAACCCCATTCAATCCTTGCAGGTTGAATATAAGGCAAAAATGCTGCTTAAACTTAGGTGAATCATGCTGCTAGCAGGTGATGGTCGCATTCTTTTTTCAAAAAGTTACTTACTTTTTCTTATTACATATGTTATTGAAGTACAATTGACTTACAGGGTTGTAGGTGCAGAGTGATGTGATTCAGGTGTACACACACACACACACAGACATATTATTTTTGAAATTTTTTCCTTTATAGGTTATTATGAGGTATTGACTATAGTTCCCTGTGCTGTACAGTATACCTTTGTTGTTTGTTGCATATCTATTTTTAAATTAAAAATGTAGCATTCTATTCATACTTAGCCAATCAAGTGAAATCAAAATGTCTTACAGTTTTAGTTAGGCAGAAATTCATAAATGTTCTAAAATATATGAGTATATGTTATGCATATTATATACATATATATACATATACAAAAAAGAATTTCTCTTACACTTGAAGAAGGGGTGAAAAAGAACAAAAAAAGAAATAAAGAAACTGGAAAACAAAAAGTAAATGAAATGGGAATACTGAATATTAAATAGAAAAAGTGAACCAAACTAGATGAAAGTAAAAGATCACCATATAGTCCAGTTGTTTTTAACTATGGTGGTTCATTAGAATCATATCTGAGCTCTGGAGGAAAAAAAAATCAATACCCGGGCTTTTGTATTTAAAAAACAATTCAAAGAAAATTGTGATATGTATCTGCATCTGTTAAATGATTACAGGTTTTTCTATTAAATGGTAGTTTTGATACTAAAGAGTTCTATTATTTTTCTGTTGACCAA
This sequence comes from Hydropotes inermis, assembly GCA_020226075.1. NCBI lineage: Eukaryota > Metazoa > Chordata > Mammalia > Artiodactyla > Cervidae > Hydropotes > Hydropotes inermis. Next base: position 43,403,021 of record CM035298.1, read on the forward strand.
TCATGAGACAATGGTATTGAGTAATAGTTACATAATCACAAAAGTAGAAGATTCTTATCAGTTTTCACAATCAATAGCCAGACAAAAAATAAAAGATAATTACAATTACAAATGATTATGGGAACATGATTACCTAGCAATTTAAAATAGGTACAGATTATCTGTGTGGGTTAAGCAGAGTGACCTGGTAAGTGGAGGTTGGTGCTTTTAATGCATTTACATTTGAGGTGATTATCAATATGTTTGATCCAATTACCATTTTCTTAATTGTTTTGGGTTTATTTTCTGTAGATCTTTTTTTTCCCTGTGCTTCCTGCCTAGAGAATTTCCTTTGGCATTTGCTGTAAAGCTGGTTTGGTGGAGCTCTCCAACAAATGCTAAAGGATCTTCTCTGAACAGGAAACACAGAAAGGATGTTTAACTCGAACGCAAAATAACAAAGTAAATGGCAACGGGATCATCAGTTCAGTTCAGTCGCTCAGTCGTGTCCAACTCTTTGCGACCCCATGAATTGCAGTATGCCAGGCCTCCCTGATCATCACAAACTCCCGGAGTTTACTCAAACTCTTGTCCATCGAGTCGGTGATGCCATCCAGCCATCTCATCTTCTGTCGTCCCCTTCTCCTCCTGCCCCCAATCCCTCCCAGCATCAGGACCTTTTCCAATGAGTCAACTCTCTGCATGAGGTGGCCAAAGTATTGGAGTTTCAGATTCAGCCTCAGTCCTTCCAATGAACACCCAGGACTGATCTCCTTTAGGATGGATTGGTTGGATCTCCTTGCAATCCAAGGGACTCTCCAGAGTCTTCTCCAACACCACAGTTCAAAAGCATCAATTTTTTGGCTCTCAGCTTTCTTCAGAGTCCAACTCTCACATCCATACATGACCACTGGAAAAGCCATAGCCTTGACCAGATGGACCTTTGTTGGCAAAGTAATGTCTCTGCTTTTTAATATGCTTTCTAGGTTGGTCATAACACCTTTTCATTTCATCTTTTAATTTCATGATTGCAGTCACCATCTGCAGTGATTTTGGAGCCCCCAAAACTAAAGTCTGACACTGTTTCCACTGTCTCCCCATCTATTTCCCATGAGGTGATGGGACCAGATGCCATGATCTTAGTTTTCTGAACTTATCAATAATTACCTTAAATGTAAATGGGTTGAATGCCCCAACCAAAAGACAAAGACTGCCTGAATGGATACAAAAACAAGACCCCTATATATGTTATCTACAAGACACCCATCTCAAAACAAAGGACACATACAGACTGAAAGTGAAGGGCTGGAAAAAGATATTATGTTCAAATAGATACCAAAAGAAAGCAGGAGTAGCAATACTCATATTATATAAAATATACTTTAAAATAAAGACCGTGAAAAGATACAAAGGATGCTCCATAATGATCAAAGGATCAATCCAAGAAGATGTAACAATTATAAATACATATGCACCCAACATAGGAGCACTGCAATATGTAACACAAATGCTAACAAGTATGAAAGGGGAAATTAACAATAACACAATAATAGTGGGAGATTTTAATACGCCACTCATCCCTATGCATAGATCAACTAAACAGAAAATTAACAAGGAAACACACAAACTTTAAATGATACAATGGACCAGTGAGACCTAATTGATATCTACAGGACATTTCACCCTAAAACAATATATTTTACCTTTTTCTCAAGTGCACATGGAACCTTCTACAGGAGAGATCACATCCTAGGCCATAAATCTAGCCTTGGTAAGTTCAAAAAAATTAAAATCATTCCAAGCATCTTTTCTGACCACAATGCAGTAAGATTAGCTGTCAATTACAGGAGAAAAACTATTAAAAATTCCAACATATGGAGGCTGAACAACACGCTGCTGAGTAAACAAAAAATCACCGAAGAAATTAAAAAAAGAAAATATGCACAGAAATGAATGAAAATGAAAACAAAACAACCCAAAACCTATGGGACACTGTAAAAGCAGTGCTATGGGGAAGGTTCACAGCAGTACAGGCTTACCTCAAAAAACAAGAAAAAAGTCAAATAAATAAACTAACTGTACACCTAAAGCAACAAGAAAAGGAAGAAATGAAGAACTCCAGGGTTACTAGAAGGAAAGAAATCTTAAAAATTAGGGCACAAATGAATACAAAAGAAACAAAAGAGACCATAGCAAAAATCAACAAAGCTAAAAGCTGATTTTTAAGAAGATAAATAAAATTGACAAACCATTAACCAGACTCATCATGAAACAAAAGGAAAAGATTCAAATCAACAAAATTAGAAATGAAAATGGAGAAATGACAACAGACAACACAGAAATACAAAGGATCATAACAGACTATTACCAGCAGCTCTATGCCAATGAAATGGACAGCTTTGAAGAAATGGACAAATTCTTAGAAAAGTACAACTTTCCAAAACTGAACCAGGAAGAAATAGAAAATCTTATCAGACCCACCACAAGCACGGAAATCGAAACTGTAATCAGAAATCTTCCAGCAAACAAAAGCCCAGGACCAGACAGCTTCATAGCTGAATTCTACCAAAAATTTAGAGAAGAACTAACACCTATCATACTCAAACTCTTCCAGAAAATCGCAGAAGAAGGTAAACTGCCGAACTCATTCTATGAGGCCACCATCACCCTAATACCAAAACCAGACAAAGATGCCACACACACACACAAAAAGAAGAAAACCACAGGCCAATACCACTGATGAATATAGATGCAAAAAATTCTTAACAAAATTCTAGCAAACAGAATCCAACAACATATTAAAAAGATCATACATCATGAACCAAGTGGGCTTTATCCCAGGGACGCAAGGATTCTTCAACATTAGCAAATCAATCAATGTAATACACCACAGTAACAAATTGAAAGATAAAAATCATATAATTATGTCAATAGATGCAGAGACAGCCTTTGACAAAATTCAACACCGATTTATGATAAAAACCCTCCAGTAAGCAGGAATAGAAGGAACATAACTCAACATAATAAAAGCTAGATGTGACAAATCCACAGCAAACACTTACCTCAATGGTGAAAAATTGAAAGCATTTCCCTTAAAGTTAGGAACAAGAAAAGGATACCCACTCTCACCACTACTACTATTCAACATAGTTTTGGAAGTTTTGGCCACAGCAATCAGAGAAGAAAAAGAAATAAAAGGATTTCAGATTGGCAAAGAAGAAGTAAAACTCACTGTTTGAAGATGACAAGATCCTTTACATAGAAAACCTGAAAGACTCCACCAGAAAATTACTAGAGCTAATCATTGAATATAGTAAAGTTGCAGGATATAAAATTAACACACAGAAATCCCTTGCATTCCTATACACTAACAATGAGGAAACACCAAGAGAAATTAAGGACACAATTCCATTCACCATTGCAACGAAAAAAATAAAATACTTAGGTAAATATCTACCTAAAGAAACACAAGGCCTATATATTAAAAAACTATAAAACACTGATGAAGGAAATCAAAGATGACACAAATAGATGGAGAAATATACCAAGTTCTTGGATTGGAAGAATCAATCTAGTGAAAATGAGTATACTACCCAAAACAATCTATAGATTCAATACAATCCTTATCAAGCCACCAACGGTATATTTCACAGAACTAGAACAAATAATTTCACAACTGTATGGAAATACAAAAAATCTCAAATAGCCAAAGCAATCTTGAGAAGGAAGACTGGAACTGGAGGAATCAACCTGCCTGAGTTCAGGCTATACTACAAAGCTACAGTCATCAAGATAGTACGGTACTGGCACAAAGACAGAAATATAGATCAATGGAACAAAATAGAAAGCCCAGAGACAAGTCCACGCACCTATGGACACCTTATCTTTGACAAAGGAGGCAAAAATATACAATGGAGAAAAGACAATCTCTTTAACAAGTGGTGCTGGGAAAACTGGTCAACCACTTGTAAAAGAATGAATCTAGAACACTTTCAAACGCCATACACAAAAATAAACTCAAAATGGATTAATGATCTAAATGTAAGACCAGAAACCATAAAACTCCTAGAGGAAAACATAGGCAAACACTCTCCTATTTAAATCACAGCAGGATCCTCTATGACCCATCTCCCAGAGTAGTGGAAGTAAAAGTAAAGATAAACAAGTGGGACCTACTTAAGCTTAAAAGTTTCTGCACAACAAAGGAAACTATAAGCAAAGTGAAAAGACAGCCTTCTGAATGGGAGAAAATAATATCAAATGAAGCAAAGGACAATGAACTAATCTCAAAAACAGACAAGCTACTCCTGCAACTCAATTCTAGAAAAATAAATGACCCAGTCAAAAACTGGGCCAAAGAACTAAACAGACATTTCTCCAAAGAAGACATACAGATGGTTAACAAACACATTAAAAAGTGCTCAACATCACTCATTATCAGAGAAATGCAAATCAAAACCACAATGAGGTACCATCTCACACTGGTCAGAATGGCTGCTATCCCAAAGTCTACAAACCATAAATGCTGGAGACGGTGTGGAGAAAAGGGAACCCTCTTATGCTGTTGGTGGGAATGCAAAGTAGTACAGCCCCTATGGAGAACAGTGTGGAGACTCCTTTAAAAAACTGGAAATAGAACTGCCATATGACCCAGCAATCCCACTGCTGGGCATACACACTGAGGAAACCAGAACTGAAAGAGACATGTGTACCCCAATGTTCATCACAACACTATTTATAATAGCCAGGACATGGAAGCAACCTAGATGCCCATCAGCAGACGAATGGATAAGGAAGCTGTGGTACATATACACCATGGAATATTACTCAGCCATTGAAAAGAATTCATTTGAATCAGTTCTAATGAGATGGATGAAACTGGAGCCTATTATACAGAGTGAAGTAAGCCAGAAAGAAAAACACCAATACAGTATACTAAAGCATATATATGGAATTTAGAAAGATGGTAACGACAACCCTATATGTGAGACAGCAAAAGAGACGCAGATGTATATAGCAGTCTTTTCGTCTCTGTCGGAGAAGACAAGGGTGGGATGATTTGAGAGAATGGCATTGAAACTTGTATATTATCATATGTGAAACAGATCGCCAGTCCAGGTTTGATGCATGAGACAGGGTGCTCAGGGCTGGTGCACTGGGATGACCCAGAGGGATGGGATTCAGGGGTCAGGGTGGCGGAAGGTGGAAGGGAAGCTCAGGATGGGGAACACATGTACACCCATGGCTGATTCATGTGAATGTATGGCAACACCACTACAATATTGTAAAGTAATTAGCCTCCAATTTAAAAACAAAAAAGGTGATTTGGTCACAGTGAATTCTCTTCACTGTTGCTTGTCTAGAAAGCTTTCAATTTCTCCTTCAAATCTGAAGCAGACCCTTGATGGTAGAGCATTCTTGGTTGTAGTCTCTTCCCATTCATCACTTTAAATGTATCATGCCATTCCCTTCTGGCTTACAGAGTTTCTGTTGAGAAATTAGCTGGTAGCCTGATGGGCATTCCCTGGTATGTTATTTGTCATTTTTCCCTTGTTGTTTTTAATATTGCATCTTTGTCTTTAAGTTTTGTCAGTTTGATTTCTGTGTATCTTGGTGTGCTCCTCTTTGGCTTTATCCTACCTGGAACTCTCCCTTCTCTTCTTATGGGACCCCTATACTGCGAATTTTTGTGCATTTAATGATGTCCCAGAGGTGTCTTAGGCTGCCTTCATTTCTTTTCATTCATTTTTCTATATTCTGTTCTATGGCAGTGATTTCCACCATCCTGTCGTCCAGGTCATTTGTCCATTCTTCTGCCTCTGTTATTCTGCGATTAATTCCTTCTAGTGTATTATTCATCGCTGTTTGTTCTTTAGCTCTTCCAGGGCTTTGGAAAACATTTCTTGCTCTTCTCCTTTGTTTTCCCAAGATCCTGCATCATCTTTGCTATCATTATTCTGAATTCTTTTTCTGGAAGGATGACTATCTCCACTTCATTTAGTTGTCTTTCTGGAGTTTTACCTTGTCCCTTATTCTGGGACATAACTTTCTGCCTTTTCATCCTGATTAACTTTCCACAATGTCGTTTTTGTTCTAGCCACTGTGGAACTGTGATTCTTCTTGCTTTTTCTGTCTGTCCTCTGATGGAAGAGTCCAAGAGGCTTGGGTAAGGTGCCTGAAGGGAGGGACTGACAGTGGGAAAATCTGGGTCTTGCTCTCGGGGGCAGATCCTTGCTCTGCTTTAATCCAATTATTTGCTGACCAGTGGGTTGCACTCCCTCCCTGGTAGTTGTTTAGCCTGAGGTGACCAAGCACTGGGGTCTACAGGGTCTATGGTAGGGTTAATGGCGACCTCCAAGAGGACTTATGGCAAGGGGGACCTCCCAGGACTGCAGCTGTCAGTGCCTCTGTCTCTAGGTGAGCCCTGGCCAACCCAGACCTCCTCAGGAGACCCTCCAACATTAAAAGGTAGTTTTGGTTCAGTGTCCTGTGGGGTAACTGCTCCTTTCCTGGAGGTCTTGGTGTGTGCAAGATCTTGTCTGCGTCCTCCAACACTGGAGTCTCTGCCCCCCCCCCCATTTCTGTACAAGTCTTATAAGCAAATGCGCCTTGCCTTCAAGGTCAGATTTCCTGGGGATTCCCAGGCCGTTTGTTGGTTCCCCAGGCTGAGAAGCATGACATGTGGTTGAGAACCTTCACAGAAGTGGAAGGGCTTCTTTGGTATTACTGTTCCCCAGTTTGTGGAGAACATACCCCATGGCAATGGTATTTCATTTTATTGTGATTGTGCCCATCCTACAAGCTCAATATATAACATTGGGCAGGTGGTAGTTGCAAAAACCATCTTCAAGAAAAAGAGATGCAACACAGAAAATGGTAGCCTGAGGAGGTCTTACAAATAGATTAGGAAAGAAGGGAAGTGAAAGGCAAAGGAGAAAAGGAAAGATATGCCCATCTGAATGCAGAGTTCATGGAAAGATGTGTCCTTCTGAATGTAGAGTTCCAAAGTATAGCAACGATAGCTATAACAAAGGTTTCTTAAGCAAAGAAATAGAAGAAAGCAACAGAATCGGAAAGACTAGAGGTCTCTTCAAGAAAATTGGAGATACCAAGGGAGCATTTCATGCAAAAAGACGGGCAAAATAAAGGAAAGAAATTATAAAAAACTAACAGAAGTAGAGGAGAAGATGTGGCAAGAGTACACAGAAGAACTGGAGAAAAAATTCTTGATGACCTGGATAACCATGATGGTGTGGTCACTCACCTAGAGCCAGACATCCTGCATTGTGAAGTCAAATGGGCCTTAGGAGGTATAGTATAAACAAAGCTAGTAGAGGTGATGGAATTCCAGCTGATCTATTTAAAATCCTAGAAGATGATGCTGTTAAAGTGCTGACTCAATAGACCAGTGCATTTGGAAAACTCAGCAATGGCCACAAGACTGGAAAGGGTCAGCTTTCATTCCAATCCCAAAGAAGGGCAATGCCAAAGATAGTTGAAACTACCATAGAGTTGCTCTAATTTCACATACTAGCAAGGTAACGCTCAAAATCCTTCAAGCTACACTTCAATAGTACGTGAACCTAGAACTTGCAGATATTCAACCTGGATTTAGAAAAGGCAGAGGAATCGGAGATCAAATTGCCAACATTCGTTGGATCATAGAAACAGGAAGATAATTCCAGAAGAACATCTGCACCTGCCTTGTGGATTAGGCTAAATCTTTTGACTGTGTGGATCATAGGAAACAGAAAACTCTTCAAGAGATGGGAATACCAGACCACCTGACCTGCCTCCTGAGAAACCTGTATGTAGGTCAAGAAGCAACTGTTAGAACCAGACATGGAACAACAAACTGGTTCCAAATTGAGAAAGGAGTACACCAAGGCTATATATTGACACCCTGCTTATTGAATTCATATGTAGAAAGCATCATGCAAAATACCAGGCTGGATGAAGCACAAGCTAGAATCAAGATTGCAGGGAGAAATATCAATAACCTTGATACACAGTGACACTACCTTTATGGCAGAAAGTGAAGAGGAACTAAAGAGCCTCTTGATGAAAATGAAAGAGGAGAGTGAAAAATCTGGCCTACAACTCAACATTCCAAGGATTAAGATAATGGCATTTAGTCCCAACACTTCATGGCAAATCAATGGGGAAACAATGGAAAAGAGTGACAGATTATTTTCTTCGGCTCCAAAATCACTGCCGAAGGTGACTGCAACCATGAAATTAAAAGACACTTGCTTCTTGGAAAAAAAGCTATGACAAACCTAGACAGAGTATTAAAAATTAGAGACATCACATTGCCGACAAAAGTCCATATAGCCAAACCTATGGTTTTTCCAGTAGCCATGTACGGCTGAGGGAATTAGAGAAGTCTGAAGGCTGAAGAATTTGTGCTTTCTAACTGTGGTGTTCGAGAAGACTCTTGTGAGTCCCTTGGACAGCAAGGAGATGAAACCAGTCAATCCTAAAGGAAATCAACCCTAATGTTCTTTGGGAGGACTGGTGCTGAAGCTGAAACCCCAATACTTTGGCCACCTGATGCAAAGAGCTAACTCATTGGAAAAGACCCTCATGCTGGGAAAGATTGAGGGCAGGAGGAGAAGAGAGCAACAAAGGATGTGATGTTGGACAGCATCACCAGCTCAATGGACATGAGTTTGAGCAAACTCTGAGAGACAGTGAAAGATAGGGAAGCCTGATATGAGCAGTCCAGGGGGATGCAAAGAGTTGGACCCGACTCAGCCTCTGACGGACAGTGACAACTCATCCTCTCAGTCACCTTGGCCTTGGCACCCTGGCCCCACCCTCCATTCCCTAGGCAGGTTGATCTTAACCTGGTCATTGTACTCATTAGGAAGCTGGTTCTGATGCAATGAAGGTGACTGAGTGACCATGACTCAAGCAAGAAGAAAGGTTCTTCTCTTAGGGACGGGGTGGGGGAGAAGTGAGTCTACACTGCAGGCTGTTCTGAGCCATCGGGGGGCTCTGATTCACAGAGCAATGATGCTTCTGGTTGCTGGGGTGTTTGCTATGCATCCCGTAGGGTGTCCTTGCCCTCCTCATACATCCGAAGGTGTCTCATCCCCTTGAAATGTCGTTTCCTTTGGGGAAGGGGTGGGGAATGAAAAGAAGAGGGCAATGCATCCTTGAGAAGGTGACCCAGAACTACGCTCATCACTTCTGGTCATGTGCACTGTTTAGAACCTCATCACAAGGTCTGTCATCCATGGGAGGCTTGAGAATGCAGGCGCCAGCTAGAAGTCTATTACCTTGACCTAACTGGGTGGGATGGGGCCTTCCCTGGTGGCTCAAGGGTAAACAATTCCCCTATCAATACAGAAGACTTGAGTTCCATCCCTGGGTTAGGAAGATCCCCTGGAGAAGACTCCACTCCAGTATTGTTACCTGTGAAATCCCATGGATAGAGGAGCCTGGCCAGCTAATGCCTACTTGATAGCTTACTGTGAATGATACCAGATTGGTGATTTGTGAAGGCAAAGATTTACCGTAGGCACCAGGAACCAGTCTTGATCACTCAAGAGATTTTGCGTAGCAGTTTTATTAAAGTATGAAAAGGGACAGGGGAAGCTTCTGACATAGACATCAGAAGGGGGGGTGGAGAGTGCCCCCTCTCTAGTCTAAGCAAGGGAACTGCATAGTTTTTAATTGGTTATTACAATAAATCAAAAGAATGTCTCAAGGTTGTAAAGACCTTTCTAGATCCAATCCCATAATATACATTTTAAGATAGCAGGATTTGTCAGAAGGTTTTCAGGAAGGGGAAACATGTCCTCAAGCAGGATACATTATTGTTATATAATCCTTAGTAAGGAAACATAAGGAAAATAACGTTTGTCCTTTCCTCCTCTTTGAGAGCCCCAGACCAGTGTCTACTCCTCAGGGACCCTGGATTTCTGATCAACCTGCCCAGGGATTGACTCTCTCAATCCCCCTTTTTCTTTTGGGAGAATTATGTTGCCAAGGGCAAGGGGCATCATTTTCATTCCAACTTCCTGCTGTTGAGGGGCAATGTCCCTAAATTGTTGATATAACATATTCTCCTCACCCTCATATTGAGGGTCTCTAATCCACGGGGCCCAAGTAATCATTGGAGGAGTTTGTGGCACTTCTAGGAGCCTGGAAAACCACTTGTAACTTAAAAGCTTTCAGACAGTTAGAAACAAACCCTGTTTAACAGTTTCAGATGTAAGGCAAAATAGGCATTAAACCAAGTTAAAACATAAGTCAAAATTAAAAGTTACATTATGTCCACAGTTAAGGTACAATATGTTATATCAGTCCTTCTTAGAATTGTTTGATGTCATCAGATCAAGAAGAGTTAAAGAAAGTCTTTTTCTTGAAGTGGAGAAACCCACCATGGGAAGCTTTCAATTGATGAGGAGGTTGAAAAGTTGAAAGCTGAGTCACATAGTTAATTTTAGGGCTTCAGGATCTATGACAATATCTGTGCACAAACCTGTCTGTCATAGAGAGAGGTCCTTCTTCTTAGGGGCAGTTCAAGCCCTGGTTAAAGGTATGGGGAGAACTTTCAACCAAATGTCTCATGTTTCCTGAGTTATCCTACACAGATGCCTCTTTAATGTCACTAGCCTTTGCAACGTTTTCTGAAGATTGGGGTCTCCAGGAACAGTGTAGTGATACTCTATTCCTTGAGCTTTTGACACGCCTTGACTTACAGCAGCTTTAAAGATGTAGTCATTATCACTCTGAATTTGAGAGTTTAAGATCCCACTTACATCATGAGAAGTCAGTACAGTAAGATTTTTTCCATTAATAAGCTTAGGAGCTTTAGGCATTAGCAAAACAATAGGATCCATTATCCTTTAAGCAATGTAGCCATAGCCTTTTTTTCAGTAACAAAAAAACTGAACTCTGATCCTGTGGATAAGCTCAAAGCTGGAGGCTGCCAGAGAGCAGTCTGAAGAGTCTAAAAAGCCTTTTGAATAGCAGCCACCCTGACTGGCGTGTAATGGTACCTCACTGTGGTTTTGATTTGCATTTCTCTGATAATGAGTGATGTTGAGCATCTTTTCATGTGTTTTTTAGCCATCTGTATGTCTTCCTTGGAGAAATGTCTGTTTAGTTCTTTGGCCCATTTTTTGATTGGGTCGTTTATTTTTCTGGAGTTGAGCTGGAGGAGTTGCTTGTATATTTTTGAGATTAATCCTTTGTCTGTTGCTTTGTTTGCCATTATTTTCTCCCAGTCTAAGGGTTGTCTTTTCACCTTGCTTATACTTTCCTTTGCTGTGCAAAAGCTTTTAAGTTTCATTAGGTCCCATTTGTTTATTTTTGCTTTTGTTTCTAATATTTTGGGATGTGGGTCATAGAGGATCCTGCTGTGATTTATGTCAGAGAGTGTCTTGCCTATGTTCTCCTCTAGGAGTTTTATAGTTTGTGGTCTTACATTTAGATCTTTAATCCATTTTGAGTTTATTTTTGTGTACGGTGTTAGTGTTCTAGTTTCATTCTTTTACAAGTGGTTGACCAGTTTTCCCAACACCACTTGTTAAAGAGATCATCTTTTTTCCATTGTATATCCTTGCCCTCGTTGTCGAAGATAAGGTGACCATAGGTTCGTGGATTTATCTCTGGGCTTTCTATTCTGTTCCATTGATCTATATTTCTGTCTTTGTGCCAATATCATACTGTTTTGATGACTGTAGCTTTGTAGTATAGTCTGAAGTCAGGCAGGTTGATTCCTCCAGTTCCATTCTTGTTTCTCAAGATTACTTTGGCTATTCGAGGTTTTTTTGTATTTCCATAGTCTACAAGCAGTAAATGCTGGAGAGGGTGTGGAGAAAAGGGAACCCTCTTACACTGTTGGTGGGAATGCAAACTAGTACAGCCGCTATGGAAAACAGTGTGGAGATTTCTTAAAAAACTGGAAATAGAACTGCCATATGACCCAGTAATCCCACTTCTGGGCATACACACCAAGGAAACCAGATCTGAAAGAGACACATACACCCCAATGTTCATCGCAGCACTGTTTATCATAGCCAGGACATGGAAGCAACCTAGATGCCCATCAGCAGACAAATGGATAGGGAAACTGTGGTACATATGCACCATGGAATATTACTCAGCCATTAAAAAGAATTCATTTGAATCAGTTCTAATGATATGGATGAAACTGGAGCCCATTGTACAGAGTGAAGTAAGCCAGAAAGATAAAGACCATTACAGTATACTAACACATATATATGGAATTTAGAAAGATGTTATTGATAACCCTATATGCAAAACAGAAAAAGAGACACAGATGTATGGAACAGACTTTTGGACTCTGTGGGAGAGGGAGAGGGTGGGATGTTTCAGGAGAACAGCATCGAAACATGTATATTATCTAGGGTGAAACAGATTACAGCCAAGGTTGGATGCATGAGACAAGTGCTCGGACCTGGTGCATGGGGAAGACCTAGAGGGAGCGGGTGGAGAGGGAGGTGGGAGGGGGGATCGGGATGGGGAACACATATAAATCCATGGCTGAATCATTTCAATGTATGACAAAACCCACTACAATATTGTAAAGTAATTAGCCTCCAACTAATAAAATAAAATAAAAAATAAATAAAAAGCCTTTTGAGTTTCTGGGGACCTAACCAGCTTGTCAGTTTGGACCTGCTGAGTCTCAGTTATAAGTTTATATAAAGACCAGGCAAGTTCTGCATAACCCAGAATCCAAATGGGCCAGTACCCTGTGATTCCTAAAAAACCTCTCTTGTCTTAAAGTCATAGGTAGGGGATGATTTAATATAGATTTAACTCTATAAAGTATCCTTTGAATCAGTGACTGAAAAATATTTGGCTCCTTCAGCAATTTTAGACAATAAAGTATAAGGGTTTGGCACTTACTATTTGTATATCTTGAACAAGTCAAATAGGAAAAGGAGTACGTCAAGGCTGTATATTGTCACCCTGCTTATTTAAGTTACATGCAGAGTACATCATGAGAAATGCTGGGCTAGAGGAAGCACTGGCTGTAATCAAGATTGCCGGGAGAAATATCAGTAACCTCAAATATGCAAATGACATCACGCTTATGGCAGAAAGTGAAGAAGAACTAAAGAGCCTCTAGATGAAAGTTAAAGAGGAGGGTGAAAATTTTGGCTTAAAGCTCAACATTCAAAAAACTAAGATCATGGCAACTGGTCCCATCACTTCATGGCAAATAGATGGGGAAACAGTGGAAACAGTGGCTGATTTTGTTTTTCTGGGCTCCAAAATCACTGCAGATGGTGATTGCAGTCATGAAATTTAAAGTTTCTTACTTCTTGGAGGGAAAGTTATGACAAACCTAGACAGCATATTAAAAAGCAGAGACATTACTTTGCTAACAAAGGTCCATCTAGTCAAGGCTGTGGTTTTTCCAATGGTCATGTATGGATGTGAGAGTTGGACTATAAAGAAAGCTGAACGCCGAAGAATTTTGCCTTTGAACTGTGGTGTTGGAGAAGACTCTTGAGAGTCCCTTGGACTGCAAGGAGATCAGTCCTGGGTGTTTATTGGTAAGACTGATGTTGAAGCTGAAACTCCAATACTTTGGCCACGTGATGCGAAGAGCTGTCTCAGTTGAAAAGACCCTGATGCTGGGAAAGATTGAGGGCAGGAGAAGAGGACGACAGAAGATGAGATGGTTGGATGGCATCACCAACTCAATGGACATGGGTTTGGGTGGACTCTGGGAGTTTGTGGTGGACAGGAAGGCCTGGTGTGCTGTGGTTCATGGGGTCGCAAAGAGTCGGACATGACTAAGCGACTGAACTGAACTGAACAAGTCTCCATTTATGATTTGGCTTTTTTACACCTCAAATAGGAGTGTTGGATGGACCGTTACAGGGCATTAATAGTTCTTGTTCCTTTACATTTTTAATGGTTGGCTTTACCTTCCTTAACTTTGGGCTTTGTTAGGCACTATTTTTGATGTGGAAATGGGGGAGGGTCTTTGAGCTTGATAAAGACAGGAACAGCATTTTGTGCTCAACACAAAGTTTTTCCATCAGCCCACACTTTGAGATTTACACTTTGTTCAACTAATGGGAGAGAAAGAGCAAGCTCCATATTCATGAAAACAGAGGCCTGGACCTTGCTCAGTATATTCCTCCCCAGAAGGGGTGAGGGGGACTTCACGATCAGAAACGTGTGAGAAAACAGCAGAGAGTCCCAGCTGCAGCTTAAAGGATGACTGAAATAGTAGCACATGACTCGTCCTGACAGTCCCATTGCAGTGGTGGCCTGGGAGGAAAGAGGACTAGGGCCTTCAGTGAACATAGAGAAATTTTCCTCAGTGTCCAAAGGAAATTGACTAATTGGCCCTTCCCAGTTATTAGTACCTGGAGTCCCTCAGGGGTAATTAGGATGGGAGCTTGTGTGGGGACCCAAGGCACATTTAGTCACGATTATCTTGAGAGTCTGACCCCTCAGGCCTACACTTCAGAGGGCAGTGTCTTTTCCAGTATGTTCCACTGCAGACCAGACATAGAGCTGAAGGCAGCTTAGATGCCCGAGGGCAATCTCACTTGAGATGCCTCTCCTTTCCACAGTAATAGCAAGCCCATCGCTTTGAACCTGGGTCCCTCTGGGCATTTTTCTCAGGCTATTTCAGAGCAGGTCTAACAGCCATTGTTGGGGCATCAGTCTTCTGACTGGCTCTTTTTTCCTATTTTCCTCCTCATCTTTTCTACCTTAACATACTGTCTGAGTCAGCTGCAACAGTTTATCTAAAGACAGATTTGGTCCAAATGCCTGTTTTAGTAACTTATGGCAGATATCTGGAGCTGACTGAGTGAGGAATCTACCTTTTAAGACCATTTCTCCATTTGAACTTTCAGGGTCAATATCAGTAAACTTGTAGAGAGCCTCCCATAATTATCTAGAGATTTACCAGGAGTTTCCTTCTCTACCTGTTCTACGTCAGCCAACTTAGTATATTTAAAAGTCAGTGTACAGTCACCTGAGTCCTGCAAGAATATATGCAGCAAAGGGAGTCTTTTATGGGAACTGCTTGGCTCCGAGTAGGGAGGAGCGCTATTTTGTGTTCCCACTTTCTTCTTACCTTAAGCCATTCATCTCCAAAAGTAACAGCTTCCCCCAAAACTCAAGCTCTTGAGTCAGGAGTCAGCGTCCCTCCCAAGACATGTACTACGTCTCGCCAAGTAAGGTCATAAGGTAAAGTTAGTCCCATAAAGAATTCTGTGTACCTTTTGGATCCTCTAAATATTCTATGGAGACTGAGGCAACCCCTCCTAGAAGAGAGCCTGTTCATTTGGGAGCCCCAGATACAGGGGCAAAGTAGGAGAAGAAGAATGAGCTGTAGGTTTCAAACACAAATCTGTACCCTTAGGACACAAGTCTGGAATGTCTCGCAGAGAGATAAGGAGCAACACAGATGGCACTTCTACCCATTTCTCTTGTTTCCCTCAGAATCGATCTAGTTGTGAAACAGTATAATAGTTAAGAGACGGTTCGGCCAGGAGTCCCCAATTTCAAAGGATACCATAACCATTCCGTATCACAGAAGAAGATCAGGCATGTCTTTTTAACCCCCGGGGATCAAACTTCTCCCAGCATTT
The DNA here is from genome assembly GCA_020226075.1 of Hydropotes inermis. Lineage (NCBI taxonomy): Eukaryota > Metazoa > Chordata > Mammalia > Artiodactyla > Cervidae > Hydropotes > Hydropotes inermis. Next base: position 43,418,608 of record CM035298.1, read on the forward strand.
AAAAAAAAAAAAAATTTAAAAGAGTGGTTCTGGAACTGCTAGCTCCCATCTGTAAGAGATAAAACAGCGGAAGCCACAGTCATGGTTTTTTCTACCAGAGGCGTCCTTCCCTGCTGTAGATGAGGGTATACACAGGCTCTCCACCAAACCCTTGGGGGACTGAAATCGATGGCATCTGAAATATGGGACTTTCTGCAGTCACCCTGATTCCTGCTTCTATGGATAAAGATGTGAATAGACCAATGATTCTGGGAAGAAGTCCTAACATTAGCATCTATTTCACAAGACCCTCCTTGCCTATTAGGTGGCATCC